>VUQR01024406.1:3666-20019 GCA_015108515.1 Hemichromis elongatus
ATCTTTGCTTATGTATTCTTTTTTTTTTTTTGGTTTTGTAAACAATCGTC
Organism: Hemichromis elongatus; assembly: GCA_015108515.1. Taxonomy (NCBI): domain Eukaryota; kingdom Metazoa; phylum Chordata; class Actinopteri; order Cichliformes; family Cichlidae; genus Hemichromis; species Hemichromis elongatus. Next base: position 3,717 of record VUQR01024406.1, read on the forward strand.
TTCCTACTGAATCCTTCAAACCCTGTAAAGTTACGGGGTTTTTTTTTGAGTGGATTTATCGAGAATAAGCTGTTAACTTGGTACAACCACATTCATTTCTACCATTTTCTGGAAAGAACTCGTTTAATCGTTTTTTATCAAGATCTTTTTTCTTTCAGGTAGACACAGGCTGTTATGCGGTCCTATAGAATATGTGAAGAGTAGTAGTAGTATCAGATGTGTGATATTGTGACTAGTGCTGACCACATTTCCAGTGGTGTTTACATATTGCTTGGGGAGGTGAAGCAGCTCCTCTGCTGATCACAAAGTTGGTGGTTCAAACCAATGTGGCATGCAGACCGGCTGCTCCAGTCCAACATAATCCATTTGTTCATGTAGGAAAATGAACCATAAGCACCAGACTATGTAAATGACAGAGATCACAGCATCTGTTGGTTTGGGAAGTACCATGTTGAATGCTAAATGGCCTCAGTTACACTGAACTAGAAAATAGACAGTGACCATTTGGCAGCCGCTGGTTGACATGCTATACAAAATAGAATAAAGTGCTGTCGTAACAGGGAAATTGCACATAAGGGAGAAAGGCTATCATGGTGTATTGTGTGTGTGTGTGTGTGTGTGTCTGCACGTGTGTAGAGACCATGTTGTAGAGTCTGAGAGCAGTTGGAAGGAAAGACCTGTGAAATCTCTCCGTACCATGCCGTAGGTGCCTCAGCCTGCCACTGAAGGAGCTGCTCAGTGCTCTCAGAGTCTCCTGCGTGGGATGGGAGATGTTGTCAAACAGAATTGACAGCTTAGCCACCGTTCTCCTGTCACTCACCACCTCCACTGGGTCCAGAGGGCATCCTAGAAAAGAGCCCTGTTCCTCCGGGTCAGGCTGTCAGTCTCTTCCTGTCCCAAGCAGAGATGCTGCTGCCCCAGCAGACCACACCATAAAAGATGTCTGAGGCCACCACAGACTCATAGAAGGTCTTCAGGAGTGGGCCCTTCACGCCTGCTCTGTCCTTTTCAGTATAGATACTGTCTACAAATCACAGTCAAGCTACATAACAACATTAACTAGTGCTATACTTGAATTTTCAGCTTCTCAGATGATGATCAGATGGTTATTTGGGAAAGATTCAGTTCTTAGCTTTGAAATTTAAATGTTTATTCTTCTTTTAGTTTATTTTATTATCAGGTGGAAGTATTTATGGTGCGAACCGTATCGTCATGCTTCAGCTTACCCAGCTGTTGCTGACAAAGTGACCTTATTGCTAGTCAATGAGCCAAAGATAGTTTTTGTTTTTCAGATAAAAACTATCTTTGGCTCCACTCCAGCCTTTGGGTTCCCCAGGTCACAAACCCCTACAAGATGAGGAAATGGCTCAAGCTCACCTTATAACAATTATCTCATGGTTTGTTGTTTCCCTCCCTCTCCAGACACATTAAGCACAGAGTGCACTTACTCACACTGATTCTCTCTTACCCAGACACTCATTGTATTTTTTTTATTTAACCCTGACATTTATGTCAATTTAATGATGCTCTAGGATATAATCTGCTAAGATGAATGCAGTGACTCTTAATGGAGCAAAGCCTGCAGGCAAGCTTAAGCAGTTAACTCCAATTGCACATTTGCATTCATACATGACCTGCACTACAGCTCTGGCTCTCCTCCGTCGGTGCCGTCATCACTCTGATCAACCTTAAACTCTTACTGTTACTGCAGGCTGTAAGAAGAAGCTATCCACCATCAGTGTTGCTCTTTTGGCTGAAATGTTGCTCAAAAGCAGACCATCAAGAACATTTAATACTACTAATAATAGTAATATTAATAATAAAGTTATTCCTGTAAAGCCTGAAACATGAAGCATGCTTATTTAACCTTCTGACAATTAAATAAATGTCGAAAATGATAAACCTGGTGTTACAAGGTAAAGGAAGAAAAATGTCGGTGGCACATCAAAATACAGCATCGCAGTGTTGCCTAAACACTGGAGCGAAACAGCAGCATTGTGCCCTTCACATCCCAGTGTAACCAAGCATCCACGGCTGTTGTGTTTAATGTTCAAAGGGCTCTATAACATCCTACAACAGCCTCACCTCATATAGTACATTTTTGAACAGCGCTGTCCAAAATCTTTTAATCTTTTTTTTTTTGTTTGACAAGGTTTGCAGTTTTCGATCTGTGTTGTAAGATCCAGTTCACTCGCGTAATCTCTTGCAGTTGCTATCAACTAGAAATATTCTTCTTTGATTTCTTCTTTGGAAACTTGCACCTCCAGCTAGGAATTATTTACCAGCCTGCAGGTCTATTAGCGCTGTTAAACTTCCCCTCCGTGCGCAGTGACTGTCTGGACTCTGGACCTGTGAAATAAACACATGAACATTAAAAAAAACAAGTGTGAGAAGTTTGGCAGCTTATGTAAACTGTCCACCATTCTTCAGGAATCATGCAAGCTGTGCAAACACCAAGAACCACTGCCCCATCATGCAGAGCCCCATATATAGGAGGAAGTCAAGGTCCCGAGAAACAGGTGATGGGGGGGTGAGGAGGATGAGCGACCTGTGGCTGAAACAGAAAAAGAGACGGAGGCTACAGAGCGTTCTCATGTACCTTTCCACGCACTGATGGTTTCTTTCCCAGAAAGACAATAAACCACTTCAGCGCACACACACACACACTACCAGCACCTTCTGCCAGTCACTTTATGTAAAATATAGCCGCGCAGATCTCACGGCATGATAAGGCAGGTCTCTCAGTCACTCGTGTGTGGATTTCCAGTGCATATATCTTACCAACAACTTAATTTCACATAGCATATGTGAGCGCTGCTTAACTTCCTCCACACCGCCTCCAAGAGGAATTCAAAAAGATGAGTTTGCAGTGCCGGTTAATCCGCGTTGGAAGATAAATGCAACTAATAAAATCACCAGATGCGCACTTGCATTCTACATATTTCCAGCGTAGCGAGGAGAGTGCAGCATGAGGCCGGCAGTAAATCCTGAAGAACCTCAGAGTGAACGTGCGTCCACGTGTGTGAGGTGATTTGGAGCTTTCCTCGGAGCCCTGATGCACTATGACACACTGTTCTCGTTAAAGCTTCTTCCAGCTTCAGTCTGTTTAACGGTATATTTCGGATTTGGTAGAAGAGCAGACGTGAACCAAGGCGATGATCGCCTTTAATGAGTGGTCAGAGGTTTGCTTTGAAACAAACAAAATTTCCTGTCTGTCAAGTTCGAGAAGTGGATTTGAAAACCTAGTAAGGTAGACCGCTATACCTTCATGGGATGATTACTATTTACTTACCATACAGTTTCAACTTTATTTATGTAACACCTTAAAAACAGCCACAGCGGATACAAAGTGCAGTACACATAAATGAATAAATACATTGACAATGACCAAAAACATGCGATCGTGGCTCAAATTGTTGGCAGTTCGTCTTGTAATCGGAAGGTTGCCGGCTCGAGCCCCAGCTCCGATAGTCTCGGTCGTTGTGTTCTTGGGCAAGACACTTCACCCGTTGCCTGGTGGTCAGAGGGCCCGGTGGCGCCAGTGTCCAGCAGCCTCGCCTCTGTCAGTGCGCCCCAGGGCAGCTGTGGCTACAATGTAGCTTGCCATCACCAGTGTGTGAATGGGTGGATGAATGTAGTGTAAAGCGCTTTGCGGGCCTTAGGGACTAGTAAAGCGCTATACAAATACAGGCCATTTATCATAATGAGCAACATTTTATTGTAATTATTCTGACTGAAATAATATTTTAGGTTCTGATTTCTGCCTAAACAGGGAGAATGAAGGAATCAAAAGTAAAGGGGCGCCTTAACAGTAAAATGTCCTCTGTGACTGGAATGTTGTTCTTGACATTATTAGATGGTAATTACACTGAAGCACCAATTGAACGTAACTACTGAGTGAACACTTTGGTAGTTTAGTCAAGTGGTTTCTAACCTAGAGGTGACACAAAAGAGTTCTTGTACACAATAAACCCTCTTTTGTTTTTGTTTTTTACTCTCTTATGAAGTGTTACGTACGGGAGAAAGTCAAATGTATTTATATGGCACTTTTCACAGGAACAAATCAAAAGTAGAAACTTTCAAACAGCTGCTGATAACAGAAGAGACTAACGTGAAACACAACGAGGAGAGAACTTTTACCAAAAATGTCAAATGTAAACTATTAAGTAATTGTTTGCATTTGTTTGCAATTGTTGTCTGTTATAAAAGAAAAAAAAATTATTTGTGTAATAGTAGTATATATCATGAAAAAACAAATCTAATACCTATGTTCATGTAACTCCACGCTGCACTTAAGAACAGTACTTGAGTGACAGTATCTTTTCTACTCTGGTGATGATAAGCATCTGGGCAACTGAGCTAAACATTTTCCTAACTCGTATTTGGTTAAAGATCCAGATGCTTTGTGTCCTCTTGGTTTCACGGCTGCATCTGCTGAGCGCAGGTTGAGTACCAGGCACACAGGAAACCTGTACGCCAGCTGCTGTTTGCAGTTTCTGTCCGTCACTGATTAGTTGCTTGTTACTAAACTTAAAACTGGACTGCAATGGCAGGCGTGTTTCTCTGTTTGAGAGTTTCTTTTCATCTTTCCTCTGCTTGTTTGCGGTTGTCAACAGTTACATGTGAAAAGCCACTAAAGTAAAACGACTGTCTCAACAAAGCTCAGATGTTTGTTTTTGGTTTTCTTTCTTTCTTTCTTCTTGTTTTTTAAAAAGAAAAGGCTGGTGTTGAAATATAGCCACTGTGTTTTTTGTGGACTGTAAACACACTTTATTTCACCCTCTACAGAACAACATGGTTTATAATTCCTGTCATGTGTTAACAGGAGAAAGCTGAAATGAGTTTTCTCCCTGTGACCTGTGGTCTTTCAGTTAAGTGACAGTGACTTTATATGCATAAACCAATAGTGCAAGCATAAGATATAAAGCAATGATACTTAAGCCAGGGGTGTCAAACATAAGGCCCGGGGACCGGAATCGGCCCAACATAGACTTCAATCTGGCTCACTGGACAACTTTGACATAAATGTTACATACACTTTAGACTTTTAATTGTATTTTTAAGTTTAAAGTTTAAAGCCGCATAGGTTTAACTACAGGTATCGCTAGCCAGTGATGTCACATTCAGCTCTCAGAGGGGAAACACCTGTGACATCATGAATTAAGTGAGCAAAAACCGCATGGACTAAAGCTTAAGTACAGTATTTAGGAGGAGGGCTGTGAGACCAAACTAGAAGTAGCAAAAGAGGATTTAAGATCCTGAAACACAAAGTTGCCCATATTCACCAGGATAGCCGCTGTTTTCCATCAAACTGCCTGACAAAAGGACCCGACTCCCTTAAACTCCCCACTTCTGGAGTTTGTAAAAAATAGATTTTGCAACAACTTTTCAGCCTAAATTACCCCAAATAACAAATATATGGATTACTAAAAGCCTGAAAGTAAGCTGCACGAAAAGCACAGTCTGTGACTGTGTTCAACACAGTTACAGGCGCACTTTTTTTTTTTTACTGTAAGAACAGGCTGCATTCATTTATCAGAGAAATTATCACACCATAAATTTACTGCAGTCTTCTTGAACTGTTCGGTCGTTCAGCACGCAGCAGGACTCCCTGTCCAACAGCTGGTGCTGTTAATATCGGCTCGATCAGTCATTTATGGGAAAAAGCAGCGCATCACCATTGTCCCTGCTCCCAGTCCCAACTGTTTAAGATCTATAAAACAGCAGCTGGGAACAGAGCTTGGTCCAATTAATGATTTTGCAAACATAAAAATGTAATGTTTTCCATTTAAACACAAGATACTCTTGCCTAATGTTACTGCAATAAAGAAATATGACACAAATAATAAAATGTGACACCAAAGGCAACTTTAGGGGCTTTGAATTGTTTGGTGATGGCACTGGAGTTGCTAAAGCCGCACTGCTTTAATCCTAGATTTGAGTTGCTGTTTTTTGGTCACGTCTTCTGAGAAGGGACCGATTCAAATGCAAACAGAGCTTTAAGAAGGGCACTTCTGTCCTCTGCCAAGGTCAATGCTCAAACAACTTTAAATGAGTGATGAGGATCGGCACCAAAATGCCTTTTCCCAGCCTCCCCTGTTTCTGCAGCTCAGCCTCCGCTTGTCGGGGGAACGGCGTCTGTGCGCCTGTGCTCCTATAATTACAGTTGTCATCCTTCAGATATGCAGATTATAATTTTAGAGGAATGTGTCCTTTAAATCATGTTTATGTTGGTTTTTTTGCCATGGCTTAAACAACTATTGAAGCTATTTAGAGCACTTCTGTGTTTCAGATCTTTTTCACGATTCTCATGTTACAATCAACAAATGCTGGGTGTTCTGATCTGACATCCACACATAAATGTACTGATTCATTGGTTTTTATATGAGAACATCTGTAACCTGAGAAACTTTAAAGTTGCTATTCGAGGCTCACCTCTTTTTATTGGCATTCATTTCGAGTGGTGTTGGGTGTTTTAAATGTCTCTCGACAATCTCTGAAAAGATTTTAAATTTTGAGAGCAGCGGCGCGTTAAAGCTAAAGAACCATCTGTATCAGGCATGGAACAAGGAACGGACCCACTAAGCTAGACCCAATCATAGCGTTGAATACAAACACATTTTTAGACCAAGCTTTTTAATTCCACACAACAGATTTTAAAAAAATCTGTGTATAATTGTACTATACACACTAAAATACATATAAGACACATCACAGATTTTTTTTTAAAGTTCACTGGGAATGGTACTATCCAGCACAAAACAGCAGGATGCAAGGTGTCAAGCAGGGCATACATGAAGTGACATAACCAAATGGCTGGCATGGTTGGATCTTCCAGATACAGACGGATAAACTGGGGATGGCTTACCAAGTGCACATAGTTGTGGTGGACACGCAGAGGAAGACGGCCATAGTAATCGATGTAGCGATGCCAAGTGACAGCAACATCAGGAAGAAGCAACACAAGTAGCTTAAGAAATACCAAGGACTGAGAGAGGCACTCGAGAAGATGTGAAGGGTGAAGGACACAGTGATCCCCTGGTAATCGGAGCACTCAGGGCAGTGACCCCCAAAGTGTGGGTGGCTCCAGCAGATGCAAGGATGATAGACAAGATCACTGTCCAGAAGAGCGCAATCTTAGGAACAGCAACAGACCCCGAAAGCAGTGGAACCAAGCTGGACATGTACATCTTTATTTACCCAGTTCACATATACAGGTATAGTTTGACTGAAGGACCTGCCATAGCACTTCTCCTGGAGAAGGAGCTCAGGTCTCCACAGGCTCATGCACAGGGAGAGAGGTCCATCCATCCATCCATCTCCCCTTATCCAGCTCAGGGTGGGGAGCCCTATGGAGCCTATCTCAGCTAACACAGGGCAAGAGGCAGAGTACACCTGGGAGGAAGCCGGAGTACCCAGAGATAACCCACACAAACACAGGAAGAACACTAAAACTCCACACAGACTGTACTTCTGGTGAAAAGTACAGAGCATTTCACACAAACATACTAAAAGGTGAAGTGAAAAAATGTATGATTGTTATATAGTAAAGCATACTATACTTCCCATTTAAATGTTGTAAAGCTGAGGTACGAAGAAGCATCTAATGGAAATTACCCAAATCAGTTTGGATAAAAAAATTCAAAGGAGAGAAAGAATAAAATAATTAAAAAAAAGAAATAAAATAAAGGTAAAAAACAATACATTCAGAAATAAAAACTAAATAAATGCAAATTGTGGACATTGTTTTATTTGCTGTTTGTTTGAAATTGGATGTAAATGTTTTTTATTTTTTTAATTTTGACATTCTTTGTCTTCCATAATGCACGGACTGCGATATGACGATATCAAGAAGACCGGTGACTTTGGGCCACAGACAGACTGTTTACAGTCTGAACCTCTGTTTGTGTAGGTTGTGCTTGTTAGATGAAACAAGCTGTTATTCCTCTCTGAGAAACATGCAAGCCCTAAACAAATGCATCATTTAAATGTTCCAAATATAACTGCGAGGAGTTACTTTCTTAACACCAGGGTGCATTAACTGGGATAATGTGTTTACATAATTCAGTGTCTCAGCTAGTATCAACACACCCCAGATGTTGGACTGAGTTTCTCATAACCAACACAAGAGCTTATCTGCACCACTGATACTGTTACTGTATGTGTGCTGCATCCAGATAGAGCATGCCTGGGTATCCTCACACAGAGAAAGGCCAATGGATTCAGGAACAAATGCTACATAAAAGCAATGCAAACACAATACATAGACACTTTAAGGCATAACGCTTAGAAATTACACTAACTTGGTGAAATATACAAAGTTAGACAAGATAAAATGAAGCAGGGGTTAGTAAACATCATTTTCGCTGATCTGAAGCTCAAACCAGTCCTTCTTACAGTACCTTAGCCTGACTTGTCCCCCTAGTGGCCTAATCTCTTCACAGCACTCTGTCCTCCTCTTGCCCCCTCGTTCCAGAGATTTCAGAAAGGCAGACCCAAGCCCCGTGTACAGTTTTAATCAAGTGTGCACATGCTCATTTTGAAACATCGCCACATGTCTGGGTCGTGATATAAGACAGACTGGACGACTCTGTCGACCGAAGCGTGCTGACACAAAAGGATGCCTAAATGAAGTTATTTTCTCTGATAAATGTAGCTCAAATACAGCCATCTGGTTTACTTTATTTTGCCATGATTGATATATGAGATGATATGAGTCGTGCTGTATATTGTGCCTTTTGAGGCTGAGCTGAGATGTAAGGGCACATTGGACGTGCTGCTTCTGCTATGTCACTGTTTTCCTGCCTTGAAAGTGCAGTCAGCTTATCAGGTCCTCTGTTTTAGTCTAGACTGAAACGTCTCAACAAGTTGTGAATGAATTATTGCAAAAGCTGGCAAACACATTTATGGTTTTGTGGTTTAGAATGAAGTTCTGTATTTCACCAGCTATTTGATGCATCCACAAGAAATTCTATGCAGATTCATGTGCTCGAGAGAATCCTTCTGTTTCTGGTTATCCCCGGATTTTTTCACTCATCGATGTGCGCAATGGGGACGTGTTTGTTTCTGTTGAAAACTCTTCAAAGGTCAATTATCTTTCGCAGCATCAATAACAGGTCTTTCATCCAGTTCTTATTTTTGGGATCAAACATATAAAAATCAAAAAAGATTCTTATCTGCCACGTTGTGTTCAGCACTAATTAATAAAGGCTTGCATGAAAAAAAAGTGCCAAACCATATTGAAAAAACATGATGCTAATATTCTAGATTTTACTCCTCGTTCGAATTTTAAAAAGGATGATAAAGCAGGCTCAGTTCTTCCTATGTCAGCTCAGTGGATCACAAAGAAACTCGTTAGCCAACCAGTGATATCGCTGTGGCTGCATCCATCTTTATACACAGTCTGTGGGGCCTGCAGAGAAAGGTAGACAATAATGGAAAAAGCAACATGAGATGTGTAGCTATCATCCTCGTTTACTGTCCAATGAAAATGATTAGACACACACACACCATCGCCCAATTGGTCATGGCAGATGGCTACACCTCCCTAGGCTAGTACTTCCTGTTAATAGGGAGTTTTTCTTTCCCGCTGTCGCCCAGTGCTTGCTCATAGAGGGCCGTCTGATTGTTGAGGTTTTCTCTGTATTCTTGTAGGTTCTTCATCTTACAATATAAAGTCCCTTGAGGTGAGTAGTTGGCACTATATAGATAAGACTGAATTGAAGTTAGTAAGTAGTATCTTATCCTTTTTTTAAGCACACTATCTTTACCATTTTGCAATTAGGCCTGAAAAATCTTACCTTTACTGTTGTGGGAGGGGGGGTGTTACCATGCTATGAATGTTTTCAGAGATTTCTGAGGCCCTCGAATGGGGTGAGTCAAAACTTTGAAATGTTTGATATTAGCTGAACAATGTATGTGGTAACTAATCCAAGAACCCTTTCTCACATTTGACTCATTCAGGATCTGTTCTGTTCTGAACTCAATGTCTTGGTTTTTCTTTCTTGCACTTTGGTATCATGTTAGTGTTCCGTGCATCAGATTTTCCTTTGGTTTTCATGCTTCTGTGAACACGTTTTTTTTTCTTCTTCTAGCTTTGCATTCTTCTTCCTTTTTATTATACTGAAGACCAGACATGTTCCAGCAGTGCAGACTCAACTTGGGGTCAGAAATGTTTGGAGTGTGGTTGCAAGTGGTTGAAAGGGACAAACCACACTGGCATGGCAATAGAAAATAAAATCCACAATCTAAAAAAATGCTCCTTGATTAAATCTTATTATAAGGCAGAGAGATCTATCAGCATGACCGAAGGTACTGACACTGGAAACAAGTTAAAATATTCAGCTTTCTCCATTGCACTGTCCTCACACTTTTTGTTCTGTGTAATTACCAATTACTAGTATGGGCAAGACTGGAAATTGGTCCTGTGTTTTATTGACTGAGGATTCACACAGCACTGCCTCGAAGGAAATGCCGAGAATTACAGGTTGTGAGCATATATTGGTTATGAAAAGTCTAATTCCAGCCACACATGGATGCTGAATATGTTACCTTGTAGCCTCATCGCACCTCATCCGAAGTCTGAAGATCATTTAATGCTGTTGGTTCATCTCATCTGTCAATAGTTTGTCTTTTTGGGTATGTGCGTGTGTGAATCTTCCAAACCTGAAGACAAGTCCTTCTGTTTCACAGGCTTTCATTTTCAGTCATACTCCCCTGGTGTGAGAAGTAATAGTGGATTTTAATAACAAGTTTCTGTTGTTGTCATGTAAAACAGATGCACACAAATCTGCCTTACAGTTGGCCTCAAAGCTGAGATGAGTCGTCAGGTTGTGGGGTGGAATCTGCATTAAGTGTGCTTGGTAAGAGAAGTTCAACATAGCCAGGCTTTCTTCTAAAACCACCAATCAGAAATAATGGCTGTCACAACTTAACTTGTCATGTTGCTTTGTTAACCCAGGCTTTCTGCTTCAAGCTCTAAGTGCACTCATACTGACTGAGTGCCACTTATTTCATCCAGAGACAGTTTCATAAAAATATAATATATCCATCCATCCTCTTCTGCTTATCCTTGTCAGGCTAACAAAGGCTAACAAAGATAGACAGACAACCACTTGCACCTATAGGCAATTAAATTCTCCAATTAACCAGACCCCACTAATTGCATGTCTTTGGACTGTGGGAGAAAACCACCGTGCAGCGAAAACAAATTCTATCACAAGTCTTTGTTACAGTTTTTTTGAAATTGTGGCTTAATTTAATTAATGTAAAAACATATTCAAACCACCTGGACCTGTGGGAAAAGTATTTGTCCCCTAATCTTAATAAATGATTGTGCCATCCTTGTTAGCAAGAACTGCAATTTTCTATGAAGATTCTCAGTCATCCAGGTCATAGTAGTCTAAGGAGCTTGGAAAGATAAACATCTGGACTTCTTTAACTTTCCTTCACCTCTTGTCCCAGAGCTTCTTGAGTTCTAAGAGTAATTGGTGGAGAGTCCTATAGGCCTATAGGAGTTTCCCCTAAGAGGGTCATGGACCCCCTAGTGATCTTCTACCTAATTGCACGAGCCAAGGTGTGTATATTTGTGTAGGCCACAATCAGCCAAGGTGAACCCATTGTGAAGCCTAGCGCCATCCTATCATGTGATTTACTGAGATCAAGAGGTGAAAGCCATCCAAGAAAGCTTAAAGAAGTCCAGACTCTATTCCTTCCAAGCTCTTTAGACAAGAACTGCAATAATTTTTATAATTGCCAATGAGTCTTTCACATCACCTACTGTTCAACGTCATACCAAAGAATCTCTGTCTCATTTAAGTCTATGCTTTATCCAGGCTGCTCAAATATGGAGAGCCACGAGTGCCAAAATAAAATAGATGAATGCATCATTAAATAATTAATTAAATGTGTTAGTAATTAATTAAAATGGAAAATAATTAATAATTTTCATTTAATATCAATTCATTTCAAAGCATTTAATACATTATTTATTATTCACGATTTTAATTTATTAATGACACATAAAATATTAATTATGTATTTTCTTAAATAATTTTGGCACCTGTGGGCCTCAATACACCAAAAGAAGTTCATGTTCATTCAGGAGCAGGTAGGTTTGGATAACTTTTTCCCCTAATAAATGAAGTCATTTAAAAACATTTTGTATTTACGTTGGTTATACTTGTGCAATATTAAAATATTTAATGATTTGAAATGTGACAAATATGCAAAAAATAAACAAATGAGGATGGGGACGAATGCTTTTTCCTCAGCTCTGTATGAGACAGGACAACAGTGCAGTCAGAAAAATGTTTATTTTAACATTCAGTTGTAACTTCACAGATGCAGATTTAGATCTCAAAACTTTAAATGTAATGCACTCAAACATTATAGTATAATCAGTGGCTGACTCTGTATCCCAGCCTTATGATTAAGATACGTTGGGCTTTGTCCACATCAAAGTGATAGATGGAAAATTCTCAGCGATGTTTTTTCATTCTTTGTAATTTCAAAACAGACTTGGCAGCAAAATCATGACAAGCATAAAAATATGTTCATTTATGTATTTTCTGCATTTCCTACTGAATGCAAACAATGTCCACTGACAATGCGACACACAGACACACACATGGCTTGGCTGTTAGCAACAGGCTGCGAGAATAAAACATTTTCTGTAGAGCGTGTTGTAGTTATTTTATGCTATTGTTTGAATTAATAAACATATGACACTTAAAGTCTCCCTTAAACCTAAAATGTGTATATAACCTGCTCTGAGCTCTGTTATAATATGCACAACTTATGTTTAAGCAGAAATTACACATAATTATCTAGCCTGTATAAGAGAAAAACCTTTATGACAATAAAAACTCTGACTTTAGGCTAAACATATATCACCAACCAATCCATCTCACTTCATTGGACACCCCTCAGGAAGTCTCTTTGCCTTTCCTGGAGTGAAACTCGCAGACAAGATCTCCAAGTTAAGACCACAAAGGTGCTGGTACACTATGGTTACTTACTGCTGTTGGAGTCTATGTGACAAACTGCTTACTGCTTTCTCATCTAGGATTTTACACAAATATTGCACTTTATTGTTTTAAATAGAATTCAAGTGAAATCAAATCATTACTATTTTTTATTATGAGTAATAACAGTGCATAAACCTGTCGAGCTTCACATTTTTTCACCCATTTTATAATCACTAGACTTTAACAGTGACAGGATGTCATAAAACTCAATTAGTGAAATCAAAAGGAGCCAGCTTAACTGTGACATCTCTTTAAATTGCTGTAAAAGTAACACGTTTTAGTCCTCGGTGTACTGTCAGAAGCAACGGATGCTTTCCTGTGTTTTCCTGCTCTTCTCTTGTTTGTGTTTTGACCGGCTAATCCCCAGCCTGTCACGGAGAGAGGCCTACAAAAGATAGATTTGGTCCTGTGCTCTCTGCAGCTCTTCGTCTACAGAACAGACAGCAACATCCTTCCATCCTCACCCCCCTGCTCAGCACTTTAATCCAGCTAGAACGAATAGTGAGATAAAAAAAAAAAAACTGAAAAAGAAACACGATGAAAGACAGGATGTTGGCAGGTGAGGGGGTGGGAGGTGCTGAGGACAACGCGCAGGTTGGAGGTGGGGAGGTGAATTAATTAGGACAGGGCCATTTCTTCTCCACTTCCTGGAAAATGATGCTGTTTTCTGCAAAGGGAAGATGAGACGGTGGAGAAAAAAAAAACACACTGACTGCAACACCTGCTGTTAATCCATCTTATTCAGCCACTTGTGGGTCTCCAACTTTCTTGTTTTCTTAAAGAGAAACACACCAGGTAAGTCGCTCACAGCAGTATGTACACTTGAGCTACTAAATAATAATAAAATGTATTGGACTATAGAAACCTAACACATTTGCTGACATGTTGGTCCAGTCTCCTTTTCCTAATCCTCAAAAAAACAGAAATATGTGCAAGACAGTATCCCACTTATTACTTGACAATGATGATAGAAAAGAGCGAAGATGGAGAACCAAACATCGCCTCATCCTGTCAACTCTCTATAAAATGACTTTTGTTTGATGAAACAAGAGAAGTCACTTACATGATGGCTTCATCGGTTCCTAACTACAAATCTTATGCCAAATGCCATTTAGGCTCCACAGCACTGTGCAGGGAGCACAGGACCCACAAGACCATGTTGAGCCCTCAGGCCACCGTCATGAAATCTGTTTCTGATTGTTTGATTGGAGACATTCACACCAGTGGGCTGCTGGAGGTCAGTTTGTAGCTCTGGCAGTGCTCATACTGTTCCTCCTCAGACAAAGGAGTAAATACTGGTTCTGTTGATGGCTTAAGGACCTTTTGTGGTCCTCTCCAGCTCTCATAGAGTACCTGCTGTTTCCTGGAATCTCCTCCATGCTCGTGAGACCGAGCTGTGAGACGCAGCAAACCTTCTTAGGTTACACACTCCTGTCAGAACACTTAGATCTGCTACCCAACTTCTTTTGGAGCAACCTCGTTCTTGCCTGAAGTCTCGGGGCAACTGTGCGTTTGCTGTAGCTGTCCCAGTCTTATGGAACAATCTGTAATATCGGACATGAATCCACGGTTTATAATGGGGTGATATTCCTATATGAAAGCAAGGTTGCCGGGTGACTACGTCATTTTGTGAACGAATTTCTATTTTTAAGCAATGCAGCTCTGGCTGGACTCTGTAAGTATAGAGCAGGGGTGCCCAGTCCCGGTCCTCGAGAGCTACCGTCCTGCAGCTTTTAGATGCATCCTTGTTCCGACACACCTGAATCAATTGAATGGCTTGTTATCAGGCCTTTGCCAATCTTGATGGCATGCTGAAGAGGTCATCAAACCATGTGATTCAGCTGTGTTGGAGCAGGGATGCATCTAAAAGCTGCAGGACGGTAGCTCTCGAGGACTGGGCACCCCTGGTATAGAGGATGGGAATTTCTGTTTGTGGGGACGACAACAGAATTGCAATTTTCTCTGATGTCTCGCAGTTCAATTGAATTTTATTTAGAGAGCGCCAATCCAAAACAATTGCCTCATGGCACTCTATATTGAAAGGTTAAGACCCTACAACAATACAGAGAAACCCAAGAAACCCCAACAATCACATGACCCTGTTTGAACAACAGTGCGAAGGAAAAACTGGCAGAACCACAAGAATGAATTACCTCACTTTTATTTAGTTTCACATTCTGCTTTATGTCAAACATAAGCAGCAATAAGTTTTTTTTATAAAATGTATAAATATGTATCACAGTGTTGTGACATTCATACTTACTGTATGGACCTTTGAGTCTGAAAGGTGAGAAGTTAAAAAGCCGTCTGTCGTTCAGCCGTCGTTCAGGCCAAACCATGCGTGTTGGAATGTGGGTTTAAACTGCTTGAACTCAAAACAACAACAACTCTGAAATGCTGAGAATCGCATAAACACCTTTTATGCAAACCATTCGAGGAATTTTCATTTCGCAGAACCGAGTTGCTGCAGACGCATTTGTCTGAACAGTCATAGCAATTGTAGGAACTCGGGAGTTGTATTAAAAAAATTACACTTTAGGGCTGTTTTTTTTTTTTTAAACTGGAGCAAAACTTTAAGTTGCTCATTAAAAAAATTCAGATTTTAAAGCAGAAAAGTCACTTTGAAAACATAACAAATCTTTCTACAGCACCAAAAATCAATCTTTATTCTTCATCGGGTATTAAATACTTTCCATGATACAACCAGCTCTTTTCTTAAAAGGATAGTCTAAGCGTGTAATTATCACAAAAAAAAAAAAAGTTTTTATGATCAGTGTGTTTAAAAAAAAAAAGAAAAAAAAAGATTTAAACATGAAGTCATTTCCTGTAAAGCTCAGAGGATGTCAAACACCAGGCCCTCCACATGTCACTTTAAAATGAAAAAAGGCCCCAAAAACCAGGAAATATCTACACACAAATAATTTGGCTCATTTATACACATTCTGATATAATCACAGTTCTAACAGCAAGTCTGTTTGTCTGATTCAGTGATCTCTGGGTTTTTTTTGACACAACTGAAAGAAATACAGTGACAGCAGATTTCCTCAGTTGTAACACTTTAACAAACTAATCATCACATTCAGTCTTTTAATTTGAGATCATTCAGGACACCAACCTCATTTCACCGAATGGAACTCAAAGCACTGAAGAAAACAAAAACAAGAGACATTAAATAGTTCAACCTGACTGTGCACGCTTTCCTTATGAGGCCATTTTTTTTTTTTTTTTTTTTTTTTTTTTTAAAAGGAAACAAACAAACACATAAAAAAAAAGTT
>VUQR01024406.1:28933-49087 GCA_015108515.1 Hemichromis elongatus
CGGGGAGAACATGCAAACTCCACACAGAAAGACCCCGGCCTGATGGTGGAATTGAACTCAGGACCTTCTCGCTGTGCGGCAACAGTGCTAACCACCGTGCCGCCCACTTATTATGTTAAAATAAATATACCTATACAAGTTCAAACCTGTGTGGGATTTTTGGAACAAACTTTTGGGACCTTTATCAAATCCTTTGTATTTTTAGCAATTACCTTTTGCAAAATGATTCCAATCCCTTTGCACATGATCCATGAATATCTTTCACACAACACAAGACTGAGATATGGATCTCTGTTATTGTGTTCTTACCCGTGCATCGTACTCCAAGACAAATGGAGGGATATCGATCTGCTCAGGCTTGATGCAGGTGAAGAGCTGTTGCAGATTGTCAAGGTAGCGGACCTTTTCCTTAATGCCAGATAGACTGAAAGTGGTGAAGAACCATGTCGAAACCTTGATTGAGACAAATGAAGAAAGAGAATGGGTGTGTGTAAAGAACTGCTTTAAGAAACACGCGAGCCTGATTTTGCTCTACCAGGACACCAGTCATGGAATAATCAAAGAATAACTGAACACAGCTTTCTAAAAAGGAAAACAGAGCAATACTGAACTTTAATGAAGAAAGAAAAAGTTATCAAGAAACCAGATAAACCACAAATTACTTAATGAGAAAAATATTTCCTGGATCTGTGTGGTGGGAATGTAAGGACAAATTAATAACTAAACCAACAAGCTCCTGGTTGTCTCCCTTTGGCAGACGTGCGGGCTCTGCTGACTTCATCAGGCAGTGACCTCGAGCTTGTACTGGGACGTTTGCAGCCGAGTGTGAAGCTGCTGTGATGGAAACTAGCACAAATCTCCAAATCTGAGGCCATGGTTTTGTTTTTTGTTTTTTTAAATGGTAAAACGGTGGAGTGCCAAAAGAATACGACAAGCAGTGGACGTACGTTTCCACTGAAGGGTGCACGTGCTCACCCCTACACATAAGGTGGTTCTCCTTAGTTCGGAGGTTCAAAGTAGGGCCGCTAGTCCTTTTCAGTAAAAGTGTAATATGGACTGTAGTTTGGATAAAAGCTACAACTTACAAGCTTTTTTTTTTTTTTAAAAAAACATGCAAATTTTAAATTTGCAATAACAATAATTATTTCTCTTAAGATGACAGTACATCACGACAATTGCTCTGAGAAGACAAAAGTTTTATGATAGTGGCAAAAAAATGATTTTGCTTCTTACAGTAAAGTAAGTCTTGGGGTCATTAGATTTCACACACTGAATAAAATGAATATTGCACTATTGCAATGGATCCCATCTTCTTCATTAGACTAATCATTTCATTTGAAGAAGTGGCACGTTGTGTGCATGCAACAGCATTTTAATGAATAAATGAATAAATATGGATTTAATGTCTTCTCTAAAATAGCCCACACAAATAGTAAAATCTGGTATTTAGTCAAAAAAAACCTTACATTGGCCTCTGTATTAAATAAAAACATAAAACCATTCCTTACCTTGGAGCGAAATGTTGGATGTACAAAGTAGAAAGCCACCAAATTTTTTTTATACCTGCAAGAAATAAAACAGAACATTGGTGGAATAAAACGTCTCAGCAACCCGCTGACTCATTACTCTGGAAATTAAACAGAAAATTAAAGAACCTGTATTATGAAGTGAAAATGATTGATCATCTGTAAGTGGAGACACAATGTTTCTGTAGCCGTTCCCAAAGCCACAGATTTGCCGTCCCAAAGAAACACCACTTTACAATCAGCTCCATCCAGCATCCATTTAGTCTACAGAAGTGCCAAACTGTTTTTTCCAACGCTTGGTTATTTATTTGACTGGAAAAACATGTAATTAGACAATTAATCGACAGTGTCGGCTACAGCAGCTGTCACAGTACAACGCTGTTTTACGCTGCTTTGATAACGGACAACTTCGGCTATAAAACTGTGCCAAACTGTCTACAGAGGGGAGCTAATTTCAGACGCTCGTCTCCATCTACTGGTATCTGAAGCTCAGTGGAAGCAGCCAGATCCACAGATGGCTCACCGGTCTGTCAGTCTCACATAACCAGCTCTCCCCGATGAAGGATGGCCCCAAGAAGCATCGACATTTGGGACGAACTCTGTTTCAGTCACCATTATTTAACTACAGCCCTCGCTCCGATGACGCCGCCTTACTGGCAAAAAGACGACATGTAAACTAGAGATTACCAAACCGGTATAAGCCTGTTATGTCCTTTACTCCCAAGTTGCTGGAGTCAACTTCCACTTCCGTTTTCAAGACGGAAGCAAACTGTGAGACCTTAAAAAACAAATCAGGGCGTTATCCCATGATTTTCTGTTACCCAGAGAGCGCCAAGTAAAACTGTGGGCCAGTTACTAGTTACATGTGCTTGGAGCCAAATTCCTCGTATTTCTGATATTAAATTGCTGATATTTTAAATGAATGTGCTGTATCCGACGGCTCTTCTTGATATTGTAGGAATCAACCATTACACACAGATGTTGGGTCTTCAGGGTGAAATGGTTTGTAATAAGGAGCCTCTCTGTGGATAAACCCTGCGCTCCTCCTGAGCCGCCAGATTTATCCAGAGAGAGCACATTTGTCCACACAGTCCATGCACTTTAACTTTACTCTTAAAATACAACACATAAATAATGATAGGTTATAAGTTCTTTCCCTTTGACCTTTCACCCCGGCCCTTTTGGATGCTGCCAAAAAAATTCTTGCATTCTGGAAAAGTCTGGAAATAGTGATGAGCTGAACTTCAATCCATACATGTCCATCAGAGGACCACACAGAAACCAAATAATTCAGACGCATAAAACCGTCACTTGTGGCCTTCTGCGCTGGTCCAAATCTGGACCCAAGGATATTTATAAATAACCACTCGAGTCCATCGGTCATCAGTGCTAAATGCAGCCAACGTTTCCACAGTTTTGGAAGAGTTTATGTTCAAATCTGGCTAGAGTCTATTGGTTAGGTAATTTCAAGCTAAAATGCATCTGCATTCAATCAATACCTAAACAGCCAGACCAGGGTTCATTATTACCACCCCAGACCAAAAAAAAAACCCCAAAATAAAGCAGCTGCTTGGGAAATGTACCAGAGGAAGAAAAAGACTTTTAAATTAGCTACACATCCTGACAAAAAAGCTAGAACATCACCAGAAACTGTAACTGTTTAGAAGTAAAGTAATCCCTGAACGTGATGTGAAACACTGTTCTTCGCCTTGCAGAAGAACGAGGACAGAAAAAAAAGGCTTTGATTCTCTCTGTGACCGACATCAGCACAGGTCTTGTGCTTTAAACGCAGAGCACTGCCAGACACAAGCCCTTGCTTTCTCCTGCAGCCAACAGATAACCTCAGCATTTTTGGTTTTACAATAAGCAGTTAGTAGAGGTCAGACTATTGTCAGGGTTTCGTTAGGTCCAGCCTTGAACATAAGTGACATTTTAAGGCTGCAGCACGCACTGATGAATCAGCAGAACGCAAACGTTCGCTCTTATTGCTTATGACTGATTGGGGGTTTCCTGTTCCGATGAAAGGGGAAGCTGAACAAAGGTGTCTTCATTCACATCTAAAGACTCCGTGAAATTAAAGTTTGTTTGTTTAAATCCCTTCTCCTGCGTCATTGAACTATATCACGTTACCTGCACGTGACACCCTTAGGGTAAATTTATCACAAAACATTGAAAGAGAAACATCACAAATATGCAACAGTTTCATTTTTCTTTACAAAGGTTAAGAAAGGTGTTGTGAAACCAAATGAATGGCCAGTCGGAAAGCAATGAAACATGAGAAACACAAGTGTGGAAAGGTACGTCTTGACTGCATGGAGTTTCCCACTGACACAGGAAGCAAGTTTGGTAGACGACTACACAAGCTTCCTCTACCCACCGACTACCTGAGTTTCTCTAGGTTTTTCCTTTGGTGGCTTCCAGTTACCTCAATTTCAAAACCTTTTTTTTTTTCCTCCATAGTTACAATCTGATATTTTGTGGCTTTCGAGCCCTTGTATTGATCTTTATGGACACTAGAAACTAGTTTCAAATGCTTCTTTAAATCTGTAATATACATGGGATTATTATTACAACACCTAAAGCCTAAGTCTAACACTATCCACTTTATCACCACTCGTGCCTGTCTTTAATAATTTTAGACACATAACAGTAGACCACGTTGTAGTTAAACATGGAAGTAAATGGATCCAACTCGTTTGACTGAAGACGGCGTGAAAATAAACTCGTAACCAGGCGAGTCTGTCTGGATACAAGCATCACTTCAGATCAGTGAAGCTGTAGGTCTCCATGGTTTCCATTTGGAAGATGTGGCTACGATTAAGCCTGTTAAACATATTCATGAATGGTGAACCGTTCAGGAGATCCCAAAGAGATCAAAACGGCGTCTGACTCCATGTGTATTGAGTTCTAAATGAGACGGTTTGACACTTCATATGGCTCAACACGATTTCATGATGATGAAATCTGTTTTTCAACCTCAGTTTTCACAAAGTCATGTCTGACAACAGCTTCTCCGAGTGCTGTCTTTGACATGTTTATCTGGTCTCAGTTTAGAATAAAGAGCTGCTTTGCAAACGTTGAACTCTTTAAGGCCGAGTCACTTGCTCCAATGCCAACAATGAAACAAAATGTGTTTCGCAGCTTGTTTGGCTTTTCCAATAATCCAAACACTGTAACCTTGGTGGTATCGTGCACGAACAGCGCATCCCAACTTTAATGCAGCTGCAGAGGCTAAAGAGCCAAACGAAGACCAAATGGGTCAAACGAAAGTCAGCTCTAAATGTTTGTATGCGTTTTGCATTTCATAAGACTGACAACACAAAATACAAAACACCTATATGATGATTTAGTTAATCAATAATTTTATTGATCCAACATGATTGTTGGATTGTTTTAAAATGCAGTAAGCACTACGCTGTATGGAAAAAGATGGAAGTGGCTACTATAATGACTTAATCATAGTATCATCATGGCCTCCGAGACAGAAAAGGAGAGAATGAGAGGGGGAATTCCCAAAGACTGTCTTTTTTCACAACCTCTCTCTGATTCTTTTTTAACTTTCCGTTATTTAAGACCGGAGAAGTAGTTGACCAGTAATGTTAGCCGAATTTAATTCTCCTAAAAAAAATATTTATATGTAGCAAACCCAGAAGACAACAGTGCTGGATAATCGGAAAGTTGAAGCAACACCAGCCTCAGACTGCTTACTCAGGGACTACGTGCTAGAGGAATAAGACCAAAACTAATGCCTTACCTATCCAATGTTCTCTTCCACTTCATATGTGATTTAATGTTGGTTTTCCAATTTACGTGACATGTTTTAATTTAAAAGATGGAAGGCAAAAGCTTAAAAAAAAACAAACATCGCAGCCATGCCTTTAGATTAGCTACAGGCTCAGTTTGATCAGAGAGTAAAATGTCAGACTGACTTGACGTCAACGATGTCGTAGAGTTTTTTCAGGAAGTCTGTGTCCAGATGGTTATGCTCGCCGGTCAGCGTGTGAAAGTAAACCATAACATACTCCTTCACTGTGATGTGGTCCATGACGTGGATGAAGTACAACAGGGCCTGCAGCACACAGGCAGAAGAAACAAACATACAGGATTACAAAAGTGTAAAGTTAGTTTTACTAAGTTACTTAAAGCTCTGTTAAATACGAGCTGATACATTTTCTTTTATATTTGCAGCTTTTCCCATTTAAAAACAGATCAATGTGCCTGTACTTGCTCACGCATATTGCATTATTTCAAGTACACAACAACAAAATAAATCTGCACCATGTGATCAGGTGACATCCGATACGACTAAGATCAATAAAAGTGCTTTATTGTGACATACTGGCAAATGTTACCTTTTCAAGGTCAATGAGGGTCACAGGGATGTTTCGCCCAACCACAACCATCACCGTCCGGCCACATATATCCACGCCTGGATACACACACAGTAGAGTGTTTTTTTTATTATTTATTTAAATACAGTATCATAATATGGAAACCGAGCTGCAGAAGTGAGACGTGTGGAGATTCAGTCTGTTGTGTTTGCAAATCAAAATCTGGCGCTCTACCTACAGACGTATTCTGGCCAGTACTGAGTAATGGGTAGTTTTACAGCAGTTCAGCTTCTGTGTCTGTGATTATGATCTGGACTTTTTGCTTGTAATCTGCAGTGAAATTCTTTGGAAGGCTGACTTTTGGATAAAAAAACCCACATTTTTAAGTGCATGTTCTCCAACTCTAATGTGCACCGGTGGCTGTATGGCAGCCTTTGTTTCTTACTTGAACGCTTACAAGCCTTCTACTTGTGTAGCATGACTACAAAATGTAAAACGCTCCTTTTGCATATAAAGAGCTGCAGAATTTGTCTATTCAGAATCATCACATCTCACACTGAAAACATTTTCCTAGGCCAGAAAAATACAAATAAAATATATTAAATACATAACTTTAAATTAAATATTCTTAAAGGTTAAATCTACCCACCTCAAAACTTGGCCTAAAAGTTCAACATTTTCGTCACTTCACATACATTTTAGCCTCATGCTTAGTTTTTAAAAAAGGGGGATTTCAGGTATTGATTTGAAATCGACTGAGCAAATTGGTGCTCAACCTTTGTGCGTGCAACAATACTGCCTCCTACTGGTGATGACAGTCAATTGCACCTTAGAGAGGATAAATTGCCTTTGCTCTTCGTGCTGAGCGAGGTGAAATAGAAACCCTCAGAGGATTAAAGGTCACCCACCACTCAGGCAGGCACAATACACGTGTCTGAAAACTCACTTTTGTTTCCTGGTTTTGTTTCACATCTACATTCAGGAGCTGAAAGACTCCGTCAAAGATCTCCCAGCACGTCACACGCTCAAGCACCTACCAGTTGTGTACAAGGCTTTCAACGCGGCGATGTCTGACAGGTCCTCTGCTCTCGCTCGACATAGCCAGCGACCGTAGCTGCAGGATTCAAACACATCAGGAGAAAACATCTTAATTATATGCAACAATTAGTGGTTACACACACGTGCTAAAACTACTGCCACTATAAATTACTCCCAAAACATCAAGTAAAATGCTATAAAACTTTAAGTGTGATCATGGAAGCAGCACAAACATAGCTGTTAAGGAATTATTCTATTACATTTTTAGTGACAAAGTGAAACAACATTAGATAGAAATACGTACTAAATGAAGTAATTCCAATTGTACTCATGTACAGTGAAGTAACTGAATAAAATACTGCGCTTGATTTTGTAAGTAAAAACTTTAATACAGGCAACGTTAATATTAATAATAGACATGTTAGTATTTTTATTAAAATAAACATTTGAGAGCATCGCCAAGTTATTTCTCAGTTTAGTTGGACTTTTACTTTCTCTGGTGTTGCTTCTGCATGGCTGCCTCAGACATCTGTCCCTGTAAAATCAGCTTCCGCTGTTTGTCTACATCGCCTTCCATCCGGGCGAAGGCGTGAGTCCCAACCTGACCCAGATCCAACTCCAGGCTCTCCTCTTCACATTCATCTAGACAAGCAAACATTGTTATTTACTTTGACATGAAATTATCCGCCGCTTTAACAGACTCAGGAGTTGTTCTAAACGGCTACAGTGCTCCCCTCCCTTCTGAATCCCTTTCCTCATCCACCACAACAGAGCAAGGATCATTTAAGCTGACTTCCAGATCAACACGAAGATAGAAGATTAACACAACCCTAAAACCCCACACTCTTTCTTCTTTTTTTTCTCTCTCTCTTTCTCTTGCTCTCTGCCACCATAGAGTGGGAGAGAGTTTTTTTTAGGAGGTGAGAGTTTAGGGCAACAGGGATGCCTAATCTGGCACGGCCTTGGTTTAAAGATGCAAACGCATCTCCCTTGGCTGACCCCTGACCCGGGTTGACACATTCTGGAAATCACCGTACACTTAAGACAGAAAATCCTAATTTAGAACACAATGCCAAATTGATGCCGATTTAGTAATTAAAATACATTATAACACTGACAAAACTATGTATATTTTATGTTAGACTAATAACAATAAAACGGAATAACTTAGAAGCTAATGCTAAAATAATTAATCATTCTTTAGATTTCTTAACTGAAAACAATCAAATTTATGAAAGTAAGATTGTTGTCATTGAATAGCGCACCCTTTGGGAACTGAGAAAAAGGATGCCTGGAAGGCCGGAGCTCCCCCCGGAGGGGGACCAGAAGAATACAGTGAACTGTAAGAAGATGGCCAACCCCATTAAAACTACAACTCCCTTACGCATGGCGCAAAAAAAATACCGAATTGCATGACGGGAAGAGAAGTTTAGTTAGGATACACCCACCGTTGCTCAGGAGGCCCGTTTCCCCCACCCTTAATCATAACTAAATTAACAAAGTATTCCTTAGATTACTTAACTAAAATAACCAAATTAAAGAAAGCAGGTTTATTATCATTGAACAGCAAACCCCTCAGAAACTGAGGGTAAGGATGCCTGGAAGGCCAGAGCTCCCCCTGGGGGAAGGCCAGAGCTCCCCCTGGGGGAAGGCCAGAAGAATGCAGAGAGCTGTAGGGAAATGACCGGGACAAATAGCTTTTACCATTATCACTACCCGATCCGTACCGGAAACCCGATCAGTACCACGCATGTGCGAAAGGCCGCTACTTCCTCTCGAAGCAGTTTACGATAGTTATGGTTCAGAGTATCTGTTAAAATGTTAAAAATAACAAGTAGTAGCGAAACATTGCAATATAATGTAGACAAAAACGAAAAGAAAAAAAAGACAGTTACGGATCGGGTCTACCCGAGCTAACTGGCCGCTAACCCTGTCATTCAAATATATTGAATGTCGCAATGTTGACAGAGAGAGGAAGTGACGTAAGATTTGCGCATGCGTGGTACCGATCGGGTTTCCGGTACGGATCGGGTAGTGACAACCGTTAGTGTATGTTGGGAAACAGGAAAAGAAGTGTTTCTGGGATACACCCACCATTTCCCAGGAAGCGTAGTTTATGTGATTTTCCGCATTTGAATTTCTATTTTAAGCATATTCCCGGAGAATTTATAGGACATATATATCAAAACGTGAGGTTTTTAACGAAGATTTAGAATATGGGGATTAAATTGACCCAATTAACAGGATAAATAGCTTTTACTGTCAGTTTACTAAACCTTAAGAAAAGTGACCCCGGTGAGAGTTTTCCCTTCGGATTAACTCGTTAAGGGACATCGCCGGGGCAACTATTGGAGGACAGGACCTGATTAGAGGTTAATAATCTCAACTTTAAATTGAATCCTTACCCTTACCTTAACCCTAAACCTAACCTCACTAAAATTTGTGACCTTTGACCTTTACCTCTCTGTGGTGATAATGATAAAAGAAACCACAGTGATTTAACCTCATTCCTTACCTTAACCCTAAACTTAACCTAACTAAAGAAAAATAATTGACCTTTGACCTTAATGCCTACATTGTGGTTACTGTTAAATAACCACAGAATAATTGGGCAGAGACACATTCCAAGGCATGATCAACCTTGGGAGGGCCTTCCTTAGAAGACGGTGTCTAGTGATAATGGCCGAAACACCCAATGATTCTGAGATCCACTACTGATGATGTGTCTCTACAAAATATAAAATGATAAAATGCACACTTGCAGCAACAACAATAAACAGGATCAAAAATAATAAACAAAATCAAAATCCAAAGCAAAGGGAGCCTAATCTGGCAAAGGATAATTCATCCTGAAACATAGTATTAAGTATAATAACTACACATAAACCTAATTTTGACTTACTAAACTCTGAAACAGGTGAGGGATCAGTTGAGAGAGGGACACAAGTCGGGGGATACCGTAAGCGCCATGCGTAGGCCCGTGCCTCTCATGGTGGCCGTCTACTCAAACCAAGCGCAGGCAATGCGACCAGCCTTGGGGAGGGTCACTGAATTGCTTCACAACCTAACTAGCTAGTGCCATCGGATAAGCCGAGTCCTCTTAAAGTCAGGTGAATATATTGCAGCATATTCAACTTTAAAGCCGGTTTGTTCAGATACCAGCACGCTCCACTGAAATGCTGAACTCGTAACCGAAACTTCTTCCAAGAAAATAATTAATCCAGGTTTTTTAAATGATCGTTTCCCCTCGAAACTCTGTTTACAAGTTTTACTAAATTATACAAGTAATGACATTCTCATGGGTTTGCTTGCTGGTCCGTATTTATTTTATTACACAGATTCATCTGCAAAGATGCTGTTACACGTGTGTGTGAAAGCGCTGCTATGAAGTCATAAACTCAGCTGACAGATTCCAGGCTCGAGTTCAAGTCTGTGTCATTGCTTGTTTCTCTAAGACCACATGCACTGCTGCATGCATGTCTGTGCATTTTATCAACATCCAAACGGACATGTGCATCTGTCAGTGTGTATACATCAGCCTGTTGATACTGGGTTTCACTTGCAGGCAGCCTGCTTGCTTTGGATCAACACCCCAAAGCCACATGTCGATGCTTTGAAGCATCAGGCCAGCAGGCACCAAACTTGAGGTCAACGGAGGCGAGAGGCTCAAAATGGAAACCACAAACACTCACTAACACATGGGCTGGTGTTACTTTCACAGGCCTCTTCACCAAAACCCAACATTTAGAGCACAAGCAAAGGCTTCGTTGAGGTAAACTAAAGAGGTCATACAAAATTCAGTTTATGTGGACGGTTTAAAAACTCAGACCGAAGCTGTCAAAATTTCTTTTGGTCCTTTTTGTTTTTATTATTTTTCTATTTCTACAGGACTGTTGGGCCTTGATTGCTTTCAATAAAAACTCCTTGGTCTGCATTTAGCTAGAGGACAAATAAAAACGTTGGGAGCCTGAAAAGCTTTGATGTGCTTCAAAACTGCTTCCCTGTTTAGAATCCCAAAAGCTTCTTGAACACTGCCAGACATCCTCCTTGGATACAAGTATGCTGATCACATCAAACTCTCTCTCTCTCTTAGGAGAAACACTTTTGTTCAAGGGCTTTGCGGCAATCATTGTCACGAGGCATTATTCTGGTTTGTTCTGTTCTACATCAGGTTATACACCGTCCTGATCTCCCGTGTCCTCTCAGTGCTTTACTACAAATAAAATAATCACGTCCTGACACTTAAGAAGGCTGAAGGCAAGTGCAGTCTGATTAACTCACAGCAACAACCTGAGCTCCAAGTTAATCATTATCCAGAGTGTCATCTTTACACTATATTTGATGATTCGGCTCAGATTTTTTATGGTTCGGTTGGTGAGTGAGTGAGAAACAAGATGAATGACTGACAGCCTAAAAAGCCAAATGGCTGATTGCTCAGTCATGTCATCGCCCCTCCTCCCACAGACAAACAGACTATTCCAACTTCACAATTAAGTCCTTCAAATGAAAAGAAAAGCTTTTATTCTACAAATGAAACCGAAGAGAACAACAAATGTTTTGTTTCTTTTCGACTGAAATGAAAGTGAAGCATGTAGCGTGTCCCTTCTTATTTCAGGAACTTGTTCATCACATTATTGGGAAAAAAAAAAGAAAAGAAAAAGAAGGCTGTGTACCTTCAATGCTTCCTGGTTTCTCTGTGATGCGGATCTGTCTTTCTGGAACCACTGGTTCACCCTCAGAATTGCCGATGTCAGCTGGGATGAGAGGTAGGCAAGCCTTTTCTTCTCCCTCGGAGCGAGGGTAGTACAGAGGGAGTAGCTTCTTGAACACAGACTGGAGGAGCACAAACACACACACACAAACATATATATATGTTAGCAATTAATATGCACATGGCTAAATACAGCTGGGTTTAAAAAAGAGGAACATGTAGGTTTTAGTGTTTCCTGTTGGTCTAAACTAAAGGTGTCAATAAGGTTCAACCAAAGTGATGTTGTCCTCACAGTTTCTACACATACATGTCAGTTTGTCATTTCATCCTGGCCAAGTGTGGGGAAAACAGGGTGAGCACACAGGGTATAAAGTTTCCATCTAGCTTTATTTTGTCATCCTCTGTACAACCTTTTATGTCTTTTTGTGAATGTACAAAAGAATTCACAAAAAGAAAAGAATACAAAAGAATGTAAAATCACAAATGCCATGAAGGAAATATAATTTGAGTATACAAATAGGGAGCATAAAAGTAAACATAGCTACCGTTAATGATGGTATTCCCTCTAAATCAGTAGAGACAAAAAGAAATTCCCACAAACCTCCTCTGTGTCTGAAACTGCAAACACCACCGTTTCGATGCTGTTTCCATGGTTCTCCAGGAACCGCCGCACTGTCCCTACAAACACATTTGTTTTGCCTTATTATAAGATAACACAGACAAATATGTAGTTTACAGAGAAACTGCAATTTTTTGTGATTAAGAAGTAAATAAAACTAATTAAAATGGGTCCTTTTCTGTGGTTTGGACCTGTAGTCGTGTATTTAAGTGGACAAACATTTTGCAAACATGCAGAATATTTATCACATATGGTCCTCTTTGTGTGTAGGAATTTATTGAACTAATACAGTCAACTATGACCCCTTTATATCAAGTCTTACATTCAGTTCAGTCTTTGTTGAGTCATCATTGTGATTATTTTCCCAGTGTGGGAAAAGAGCTCTGCTATCATTTGTTTCTTAACAACAGTCATCTTTGACTAGGATGAACTTTAACCCCGCCCCCCCAAAAAAGGTGTGAAAGAAGACAAAATAAATGTCCCTAAGCTTTGTATGCAAGTGTCACACTAATAAAAAGCTTTGTGTGTGTGTGTGTCTTACTCAAAGCGATGTGTGTTGCATCCTCCAGAGGATAACCTCTTTTGGTTGTAGTCACCACACAGAAGCCAACTGATGCCATCGACTGCTCTCTGTGGTGAAAAATGAAGAAATACCGTCTCACATGCTTGCACATCACATTTGCAGCACACACTGGTTATGCAATGTCAGATGTGACATATATCACTCCCAACATGTCTATATGTTCTCAAAACACACAATGGCAGTAAGAAAGCGTTTTAATAAACTGTTCTATATAGCACCTTCAGATCGACCTTGACGAGAGGTCAGAGGTCAAATGTGACCTGATATTTTAAACCTTGATATGGTACTTTGTATATGCTGACAATACACACCAACTTGTAGCAATCATAGTTTCTATGTTCTCAGGCTTTTCATCAGTTTTTGACCAATAAGTCATCGAGATGACCCCACTCTACACCCCGACAAAGTTTTCAGAATTCATTCAGAACTTTTTGAGCTATTGTGTTTGTAGACAGAACGACACGTACGCATACACTAATAAAAATGTAATTCCACTTAAAGAAAATGCTGGCAACCACCAGTGATACCCCTCAGTTTTCTAAGAGACAGACTGCTGGTATCAATCTGAAAGTCCTGACCGAGGCGATCTATCGCATTCACAAGATTTTCAGAAAACCTTCCTCTGACTTTGAGGCCACTGAGATTCTAATTCATCCACGATTTTAGTAGATACATGTATTGTATTCATTTGAAGCTACGCTAGTTCTCACGTTCTTAGAAGTCTACTCTACCTACTGGTAAATATTGTTCTGTTGGTTTTTTTTACGTACATTTCTGACAGAGAATGAAACAGATGAAATTTGAGAAAGATTACTGCTAAGTTTCTGACGTGGGCTGAATTACGAGTTGCTGATTCTTACGCAGCCAGCTGCATGATGTTTCTGTAGCAGCTGTATAGCGAACTCTCTGCTGCCGTCCTGTATTTGGCTTTGTACTTTGGCCCCACGGTGTGGATGATGAACCGCGCTGCTAGGTTGAAGCCCTTGGTCAGCTTTGCCTCCCCAGTGCGACATCCTGGCCCCAAACACACAGAAGAATTATTATATGTATTAGTTCATCTTTTAAAAAAAAAACAAGAAACCTCTTATGACTATAAAAGCTCTTGATCCAGAAAATACACGTGTGTATCTGCGAGCTGACAACAGAGTTTATAAAAGGGAAAACTATGTTTTCTTTTCACAATTAAATTTTCTGTTATGCTAGCAACACAGAGGTTTTTGAGTGCCACAGCAAGAAAAAAATATATGTCTGTATATATGTACATACACATATACATACATATTACTGGTGCATTACGGATCACAGTTGATCCCTAATTAGAACTGATCCCACTCCACGGTTCGGCACGCACGTGATTCAAAAAAGAAGAAAAAAAGTATGTTTATGGTGCGCGTGGTCAGTCTGTCAAGCAATAGTTATGACCGGCGCTAGCAGTCTAAGTGGAGGAGCAGAGGAGTTTGTGGCATTTAAGCAGCCCTTTGCTTCCCAATCCCACCGGGCTAAAGCTATTACAAAAGCTATCGGGGTGTTTAGCTGCAGACGGGAGGCCGTATTTCGTTGTGCAAAACAAGGGTTATAAACTATGATAAACATGCTTGAGCCACGCTACGATATCCCGTTGCGTGTCCACTTCAGTGACAAGATCGTTCCAAGTGTGTATGAGAAGGAAAAATTTAAAGTTATGGCTGAACTGTCCCGGGCATCTCCTGTTGCCCTAACTACAAAAGGGTGAACCTGCAGGGCAACGGAAAGCAACGTGACTGTGACCGCTCATTATATCACAGCGGAGTGCTAGATACAAAGCCCTGTGCTGCCCTATTTTGCACCTTAATTTGTTTTTATATAGTTGCGTGGAATAAGTCTCGAGTTGAATGCTTTTTAATAGTAAATGTTAAATTTTTGCCCTTTTTTTTTCTCTTTCTGCTGAGCTGAAAATTGATCGGATATGTAATGAAAAAAAAATCATCTGAACCGTGAGATTTGTGATCTGTTGCACCACTAATACATGTATATGTGTGTGTATATATATATATATATATTTTTTTTTTAGCTGGTGTTTTTGATGAAAAGCCACTTCCAGTGTGTCAGGGTAAACACCAATAACAACACTACCTACACAAGACTTTTTGTTGTACTTTGGAGGTCTGGAAAGCCAATCTCAAAAACAATGGCACATATTGTAGATCCACAGTGACGTGGATAATTGAATAACAAAACCCCAAACCAGACATCTTTCCAGGGTTCAAATTTGGATTTGTTCCTTGAAGTTGGGCCTCAAAATTTAAAGCATATTACTGGAAGTAATTCTGCAGAAAGTAGTTCCAGTGAAAACTGGGCTCCTGCTTCTGAGTATAGACTGTGAGTACAAACTGTCTTTAACAACAATGGCTCTGTTTGTGGAAAGAATGTGTTAATGACTTTGGCTTGTTTTAGTTTAAAAAAATGCAAAAAAGTGGTGAAAAGTCAGAATCAGAGCTCTCATCTCAAATCTAACAATCTAATTTGCACGAGCCAGAAAATACCTATTTAGTGTTTATGAATACTTTCTGCAGCTGCAGAGACTCATAAAAGTGTACTCTGTATTAGTGTGCCAGTGTGACATCAGGTGACTGGTTATATTTAACACTCTCAGTGATATCTCTCAGAAGATCAAAGTGAAATCAAGCTTTTTTGCAGGGAGAGCGCTCCTTGCAGCAGTTTACCCCTCCAAGGCTACCTTTGAGTTTGAGCAGCTCGTCTCGAAGCTCGGGTCCTGCCAGCTGATGGATGCTGTCAGACGTGGGGTTCTTGTCGCTTAGCGACTCGTTGCTGGTGTTCACCACGGCGGTGCAATTCAGCAGGGCAATGTCACCCACACTGTGGGGAAAGAAAAAAAAATCTATTAAAACCACACAGAGTAAACATGAATGATATGATGTATAAATATTTAGGCACATAAACGTGGTTGGCTCTGGGTCTCAATTATCAATTTTAGTTTTAATGAAGCGATATCGATTCATTTCAAGCCTGAATCAAATTTTAAATACAAATGTATTTAGAAAGTTTAGGCTTTCATTTCAACAACCAGCAAACAGCTAAAACAGTAAATGAGAGCAAGTAAACGCAATACTGATGAGTGTTTGATTCGACCGGAACGCGACGGGAAGGTATGTGGAAGCTTTTTGTTTTTTATTTTGATATCGGGTAAAAACACCGTACAGCATGTATATTTTACACAAACACATAATTGCTTTATGTAGCAGGTGTATTGGAATATAGCACGTATTACATTTTTAATCTCATCTCTCTCTACAACAATATTTTTTCATGGACAATCATGTTCATGAGTCATCATACGTTTCCAACATCACCTCTTTTGGGAACACAGCTGCAGCTACATGCTTAAACAGAAGGCTAGCTTATCATTGCTGCTGGTCTGAAGTTAGTGTAAGTGAAACAAAGATATCCTGGGTTTCACACTACAGGCTCCACAGTTGCCAACATCAAAGGGTCTGAAACTTCTTACAAAGAAAAAAACTAACTCACAGGGTATTTTTATTTGGGTAACTCGTGCAATTACATTTGAGTACTGTGAGAACAGCGAATGACGTTTTTGCACAGTCACTTGGAACAGAAGCTAAAAATCTGCACTAACTTTATTGTTACATTTTAACAACTATTGTGGTGTCACAGAGAGCCAAATGATGAAAACCCCGCCACTGTCAAAACATTTCACACCCAAGTGTACTTCTACTGATGTTCATTATCCAAGCAGCCCAATGTGACTTTTACTCACAGTCATCACCAGCCTCCAATCCCCATTAAAAGCACGATGGTAACCAAAGATGTTTTTCTTTACTTCGAACAGTGACAGTGATCGAGGGATCAAACCTACTGCAAACATTCAGAAGTTGAAGATTTCTGGCTAAAGTTTAATGCTTATTTCAATACCTGAAGTCAACTCTTCGCTCAGATGCCCTTCAGGTTGTGTTTGGAAAGAACGAGGAGGAAATGCTTTAGTGTGCGTCGAGTGTTTGATCACAAGACATATTCAGCAACCAGGACCAAAAAGCAAGAATTGTGGGTTTTTTTGTTTTTTTGTTCAGCTCATTCCTCCTAGCTCAATTACAGATGAGTCACCAAATAAAGCCAAGCAGGATGCCTGCAAACACCAGTGAAACACATCTCGTGCTTCCCTGTTCCTGTTTTATCAAATTCTAGCTTCTGTATAAAGAACAAACACGTTGACAGATTTATGTGATGACTATTGAGATTTTCAACACCTTCAGATACCTTGCTTGGACTTTAATAGTCAGTCTGAGAAGTAGTGAAAGGATTACCAGAATAAGAATGAAAAACTAATCTATAGTCATATGGAACCTCTAATATTAGCTCAAAAATAGACCTCTTTGTAATCCTAACTGTTGGAAGGTTTAAAAGCACCACTGCTCGAGGGTCAATTGCTCTCAAATCCTGGTCATGTTATTGCGGCAGGAATGTGTGCTCTTGGTGACTGCTGGGGGGAGGGCTGGCACCACAACAAGGCTCCTAAAGAAAAGCTGCTGCCAAGTCGGACTTCACAAAGTCATGCGTTTCTCCACAAAGAAGATTTGTGAGGTTATGGACTCTGAACAGGTTTGTATGAGCACATGGACACACAAGCAGCATTTACTACTACTACTACTACTACTATATGATACTGCTAATATCAATACATTCATATTACTGCCCTTTTTTTAGGATGTATCTAGGATTGCACACTTTGCTTAAATGACAGATGAACCAAGTGATCAACCAGCTCCTTACAACTGGTAACTTTCTCAAAAGCAATGCTGCTTATAGCAGTTTTATCTCTTTGTTAAGCACTCACTAAACGTGTAGGATGAAACCGTGGCTAACGTTGTGACCTCTTATAAAGTTAACAGTTTGAAGAAGACTGATTTCTACGGAGCAGCAACAATGTGAAGAAACAGCGTGACTCACAAGAGGATGATCTTGCGGTTGATATCCGGTCTGAAGGGGAAGGGTGAGGGGAAACTCTGGCTGAGCATGCTGTCGCTCCGGACAAGCCGCTTCTCCTCGCCATCCTCGTCCAGCTGCTGCTGCCATGTGGGAAGAGTCTGGATATCCACAAACTGGGAGCGAGCACCCAGAGGATCCATTCCCATCTGGCACTACAGGCCTCGAGAGGATCACCAACTAGCTGGGCTACAAGTACAAGAGAAAGTCATTTACCCATTTCCAGTGTCACACCCATGGCCACGTTAGAATCACTGATTAGCCATGCATGAAGCCGGGAGGAAGCTGATGTACCCACACAAACGTGAGAGCGTGCAAACGCCACGCAGAAAGGTGCAGGCAGGGAGAACTAACTGGCAAAAAAAAAAAGATATCATCGTTGGAAACAAAACCTATGATTTCGTTAAACATGGTTCAAGGTTTGGATCTTGGTGCAAAACCCAGTTCAAGGCTGTTCCAGTCTCCTGGGGGTGGCTCTAGCTTCCAGAGATCTGTTTGGTGGCTATGAAGAGGCCATTAGAGCACCAAGGAGGCCTAATAAGAACATTTAACAGAGCAGTTATTTAGCATATGAAAAATAAATTCAGGTCTGAAATAAACAGTTTAGAATAAAGATGTGTTAAAATCCAAACCTATCGCACTGATATGTTATTTTTTCTATGCAAATACTGTAAATACTTGTGTAACTGGCATCCCGTTAATCTATCCAATAAACTGATCAGTAGGAGTCTGTAATAGAGTCATATATTTACTATGTCCGTGACCTCCATAGGTTTTACTTATCACCAAGTCTTCAGGCAGGTTGGAAGAAGAAGTATAATAAATGCACGTGACTCTGAGTTCAACCTCACCGTTTGAAATACACAACCGTCAGAAAGACCTGTCAGCACTGATGAGCTCGGCCAGCCTTTTTAACAGCACACATTTTAACCTGGCTGCATTCACTCTTGTGGCTTACTGGGACACTTAAAGGAACTCAGCCATCATTATAACACATAAGCTTTCCCTGCAATGGAAAGTCAAGATGTTTGCCGTGAAGCAGGTCTACGGATTAGAGAGTAGAAAACCAGCTGTCCATGCCCATTCCTAATGACGACCTAGAGTAAAGACGGACCTTTCAAACTACATGCACGGCTGCTACCAGTCTGATAGTAGCCACCCAAATCAGACTGATTTACAGCGTCAAACTCACCAAGAGCCCCGCGCGTAATAACATTATCACCAGATAAAAGCTGGGCGCTTTGTTAAATGCAAGTATGACAGCAGTCCCTTTGTTCAGACCTGTAACACCAGATCAACCCCAGCTCGACATAAAACCATGTCATGAGCGTGACAAAAGTTGTAAACCTTAAATAAGTTCAGTGTATCACAGGAAGTTGTTTTTAGTAAGCTCACTGAGAAGAACCAAAACTACTAAACAACCCATTTGGATAATTTTCTACTCTTTTTGTTGTTAAATTGTGGCAAATTGGATGCTTTTACTTACTTTTGAGAGTTTTGTAAATTAAACAAGCAGTGTGAAGACGGGAGAATGTGCATGTTGCTGCTCCATTAGCGCTGTAAAAGCTGCATTTCATTAAAATAATCAAACACATGTGTGATCGACATCACAAGAAATTAATCATTTCTCTCTTTTTAGGTCAACTTCTTTCTCGTCCGAAGCATTTCTATGTCAGGCCAGAAAAAGCAATACTCTCTTTATAATCGATAAATAATGCACTTTGGTCAGTGTCTCAGAAACCAAACAGGCAGTTACCCACCTAGCAATGTATTTCCTTTACAGAGGTGATGTGACGCCAAAATTATAAAAGAAACTATTAATAAATCTTGACAGGACACCATATAAAATCAAGACGTGATGTTTATCCTCAGGGTCCTCATACTAACAAGCAAAAATACTGCAAATGCAGTCAAAAAGTAAGTATTACAGTGCCAATTACAAGGATTTGCACAGTTAGCAACCATGCTAAGAGCTGATTGTTGCTGCGTAAAGTTTGGCGTATTAAAATCCTTCCACATCCGGTTAGGTATTTCAAAACTAAATTTTTGGAAAAAAATAATTTAACATTTCAAAAACCAATAATAATAATAATAATAATACATCTTATTTATAGGCGCCTTTAAGACCGTCAAGGTTTTGGTATGACAACTACATTTTCCAATTTTCTTTGAACAAGTTTGTTATATTCTATACACTAAACACAAACTTGTGCTTTGGAGAATTCAAAAGAGCCCTTCTGGTGGGTGATTAGATTAAACAAATCGAGTGACCTCCTGTATTACCCCCCCCCCCCCCCCCCACCAAAAAAAAAAAAAAAAAAAAAAAAAAAAAAAATATCAAAATAAAA
>VUQR01024408.1:1804-12044 GCA_015108515.1 Hemichromis elongatus
ACCACTGTTTGATGAGTATAGGAAACATTTTTGGTTTAGAACTTATTTCAAATAAGTTAATAAACTTATGTTTATTTTTTCTGGCATCAAAGTGAGCAACAGAAGGAATGAGACATCACACATGGCAAAAATTTGTTGACCGAAAACGTATTTGTAAAAATAAAAAAATAATTCTATCATACAACACGGAGAATCAACAGATATATGGAAGTGGGGGGCATTAAAAATTATTAAAATTAAAATTTTTAAAAAGGACAGCCTGAGAGAAGACAGAACCTCTCATCATAGCAATACATAACGAAACTCTTAAGAACCAGCAATACGGAGGCTGGGCTCTCTCTCTGCAGCAGCACGCAGGACACGAGGTCCTCCATAAATACAGGTCCTATTCTCTATGCAAATTTGTTCATCAGACAATCCAGCACAAAACTGCTGGGCGTAACGTGCAAACACTGACAGCATATGCTGAGAGGTATAACCAAGTTGTCTGGATAGTGTATAGGTACATCTGTGCTGAGAGTAGGTTACAAATCCCTGAGTCCCAATGGAACATACCACTGAGAGACAGCACAGGATCCTGTGGGATTTTAAGTTCCAGACACACAAGCAGCTGCTCAGTAACCAACCTGACGTAGTGGTGGCTTACAAGGAGCGAAGGTGTGATAAATGTTAAAATGATATGAAGATCCATCCATTCTTAGCATTTTATTCAACTTAGCATGACATCCACACTTAAAGCCACCAGATAACCTAACAAGCCATGTCTTTACAAACCAGAGTACCTGAAGGAATCTGACACAGGCATGTGTGCAACATGAAAACTCTGCAAAGACTCCCATCAACCAGGATGTACAATCAGGGAACCTTCTCTTAGGCACCAATGCTAGCCAGAAATGTTAAATGCTATCTTCTTTAGACAGCACACAATGAGAGAAGAGGTTATTACATGCAAAAAATACCTGGAAGCTAGACATCAAACCATTCCCTCTGAAGTGACGTGTTACACGTCAGGGTGACACTGGGGCAAACAAAGATACCTTTCCATTTGTGTTCATGAAACATGCAGGCCTATAACACAATAACCTGCAGTTAATTAATCAAACTAAAACCCTTGAGGTAGAGGGCTTGAAGCAAATTACATGACTTTCCCTCAGCTCTTAATTGGTTTGAAAGTAGTAGCTAAAGCATACGCTGTACAAACAGCACACAATAAAGATAAAGTTTCCATTTTCACAGAGAAAGTGCAATACAGACAGAGTCTTCAAACATCTCCAATCATTTGAGCCTGAAATTAATTAGCTGAAGTTATTCAAATAATAGCCAAAAAATAAAGAACAAAGTAGGCCAAGGTACAATGATTTTATTTTCACTACAGCTTATATGTGTGATGTCAGAGATCTGTAAATTATTACAGGTAGTAACCAGAGGAATGATGGTCCGTTAACACCACATACTTTATTAACATGTATTTTGCTCTGACTGGATCCAACTTCTTGTGATCATTTCTGAGCTGACACAAAAAAAACAATAACATGCATCTTTGTGGAAAGACTTTCCTAGGTTTTTATGTAACTCTGCAGATGCATTAGTCAGTCTGTCTAACAAGCTTCTTTGCACCGTTCCTCTCTGCTTCAGTTGCGACCCATCCCAATCACTGTGAATAATGGGAAGAGGAGGGGAAATGGTAGATCATAACAGCCACACATTATTACAACAGTTCCTAGATATGGCTGCTTGTTTCAGAAAGTCTTAGCCACATGACTAGAGTAAATGAACCAGATTTTGTGACATCTGTGAATTTAACAATGATTTGCATGACTGCATTCTGTTATTGCAGCTGCTACTGGAAACAAATGAAGAAGCTACACTGAAGCTCATAAAGCATTTAAACTCTTTCACTTTTGAATGTAATATTTTATAGATTGACATTCAAATGGGCAAAAATGCCACTTTTAGCAAAGCTGGATTTTAGTATATAAATCCCTTAATTCACTCATTTACAAAAGGCTTTATTTGTTTATTACAAATTTGAGTATTCTTAGGTATGTCTGTACATTTCAATAGGTATGTCCAAATCGGGATTTGAGCAGTTTGTTCCAATCTTAACAAGTTTCATCGAATTTGGTGAAAAGTGACTGTAAGCTGAGATCTGGATAGCCGCCTATGGACAATCAGAGACTGTTTTCGTGGCTGTATACTTCCTCATGATAAAAAAAAATGACCCAGTCAAAAGTTATATGCACTCTTAAGTTGGACTATAAATCGCTAATCTGTATCCTCAGTAAGAAGATCACCCAGAGCATGAAGTTGCCAGTCACATCAAGGAAAAAAAAAATCTTCTTAAATGTGTCCATATACCTCGGAAAAGAGTCACTATTTGGACAAGCCAACCTCTTAACTGGCAAATAAAAAGATTTGCCTCAACTCCCTAGGCCAGTGGCATTAATGCAGTTTGGATTTCAATAATGGTTATTTGATTTTAAAGTCAGATTTTAATGATACAGAAACATAATCAGGAGCTGATAGCACAAAGATTTGACGCTGCAGTGGCACATCAGGTGTCCTCTCTCTCAAAGACAGAGGTGAAAGGAATACATTTCACTGACTGTATTTAAATGTGCATAGTGTAACTTTTTTCACATAAAAATGCCAGAACAGATTGTAGTATAACTTCCTAAATTCTCATTGTTACCTATAAGTAGTTTGTAGAGTCAGTTTTGTGTGAAGGACTCTAAAGGATGTGACATGATGTG
Source organism: Hemichromis elongatus (assembly GCA_015108515.1). Taxonomy (NCBI): domain Eukaryota; kingdom Metazoa; phylum Chordata; class Actinopteri; order Cichliformes; family Cichlidae; genus Hemichromis; species Hemichromis elongatus. The sequence goes on from VUQR01024408.1 coordinate 4,558, forward strand.
ACACGCCTGCAGTGGTTCTCTGTTTTCACCCTTGTTCCACTTCAGAAGCCCCAAATATTTATTAATTGCCAATAGCAAAAAAAGGATCCAAGTTGAATTTTACTTGGATCCTGTAAAGATTAATGTAATAGAATTAGTAAAAAAAATAATTAGGTGATTCTTAGGAATTTATATAGCAGCCGTTTTGAGGGCCCACTTGGAGTTTTCTAAATATCACAATATTTCTTTTTCATCAAATTCTTGCAATTATACCAGGTGAGAGTCCGGATGTCAAACAAAGAATCTTAAAATTGATGAATTCTCTTCATAATTTGTTCTTAGCCTCTTCGGCTTTTTGACAATTTACAAATTTTTTGTACAAGACAGCATGTCCATTTTACTCACTTTATTAAAGTTTATATAGGAACACTCAGTTGGTGTTACACTTCAGCACAGTGTCCTCTACTGCTGGCTCATTCACATCCTTTGTTTGCTCAAAGGAATATGAAAAACTTCTTCAGGCTCCAAAGTTGTTTGATCAATATGTTATGTCCAAACTCTTTTATAAAACACATAAACACCAATGTTGTTCATTTTTTCATGAGCTGTACAAGCAATTGTTTAAAAAATTGCTTTGACATATAATGGCTAAAGGTAAGCATGGTATCAAAATGTAGACCTTTCATATATGCTATACCTTTTTATGACTACCCACAAATCCCATATGGGAATATGACCCTTGAATGTTTAACCAAAATGTAATTTATAAAGTCTAGTGAATTAAAAAGAGACAAAACATTTGAAGCTTGTTGTGCTTGTTTCTGTTACTCTGGATCATAGGCATTAAATTGGTTCAGTTTTGTCTTTGATTATTGATTATGTTTACACCCTGTCATATTTCTTTTGGTTCTTTCACCTACAGACTTTAAGATCCACTGTGGTTACCTCTAATCTATCTATAGTGTCCTCCTTTGTCACATCCACCCTCATAAAATCAGCTAATGAAACAGCTGATTTCGGTTCGTGAGCTGGAAGAGAAAAACGATGAAGCGGTACAGTTTTTGAGGAGTAAAGATATGGACATTACTTTTATTTTTATTGGACAAAAGGATAAGATAGTGATGGATAGTGCAAACTGCATTCAAGGCAGAAATAACTGGATTACACTGCTAATAGAAGTTTGCAAGCATGCTAACACAAAGCTAGCCAAGAACCCAGAGTGATTTTAAAGCTGAGTGTATGTTGACCGCAGCTCAGCGGCCACAGACTGAACTTCAACATGTAACAAAATCAGTGACAGGCAGTCAGACAATAGCCCCTGTTTCCATCTCTTCATGTTTCTAAAGTAAGATCCCTTCAAAGTCTCTGTGCTGGTTTTCAACAATGCTTTGTGTTGTCGGCTTTGTGTTCATACGTAAATACTAAAAAAAGAGCGTGTGTGTCCTCATTTTGGGGATTTGTGGTGGTGTGTGGAGCTCCAGTATAAGGTTTATCCTGTTAACTTGTAATTATGTCACAATGGGTTTAGGGTTATTTTACGGAGTAAAAAGGCGCTTTTAAATAAAATGTATCATTTAATGTAGCAATGTGTACCAAGTACTGTAATAAATCCCTTTCTCCAGCAAGTCTTTAAGAAACTTACTAGATTTTTTTTTATATAAAAAGTAAGAAGTTATGTGTAATACATTAATTGAGAAATGACGCCAACACTGAAGAAGAGTGCCATCATTCTCCAAGGACATTATTATTCCAATATAGTACATTTACCTAGAAAATGGTTTCTCCCTGCTAAAATTTTAACTTAGACACCCTTTAAAAAAAAAAGACATAAAACATACAACACTATGCATATGAATATATGGTCAATCTTTCCACATGAATACAAGTTACCTCTCATCCTGTGTGGCTTATTCAAGAACTAAACTTTTCACAGTGATGGAGCCTTTCTGTGAGAGTTTGTAGGAAAAAAAACTGTGATACTGTTTTCCCTCAGAACACCCATCCCCACCCCCACATTTTTCTTTTCCTTTGCTTATCCCCTCCCTACACCCAAATTCGTCTGTTGTCGATGTGTCGTGACTGTCTGCCAAGCGCAGTAATTACAGTACAGCAGTAGGAGCTGAGCAATGGGGAGAGAAGCAGCATATCAAACATGACTGCACAGGGCATTGGGTGTAAAAGCTCATTCTCAGAACTACAGGCTGTGAAGCCACAGAGAACCAGACCACAGCTATTACTGTCTTTATATCTCCCTATGTATTTAGAGTTTATTATTAATACCACTAAAAATCTAAAAATATTTTTTTAACACATTGTAGGCCATACATAATTTGCTATCAGGCCACTTACACACAGTGATAAAAAGACAAACACTGAGTCACCAAGTTACTCCTAATCTCTGCATACCCACTTTGTCTCAGAATGCTGAGATCTCACCTACTGACACACAAACACACGCATTGACTTGCTTATAAATTGCCTATTACACTGCAATGACAGTCTTGGCAGTGGGCCCAGATCATTGGATAGTTTATGGTGTTGGGAATAATAAGTGTGGGTAAAAATAACTTCATCATCAAATGCACATGAGTGAAGATAGATTCTCACAGTGTTTCCTCTGGATTAAAAGTGTAGCATGGGGGCAATGTGAACTGGTAATGTGTGGAAAGGGGAGGTTAGCTAGTGTATCGAGTAAGATGGGATAATAGTGTGTGATGCCAGCAATAAGAGTACTGAAAGTTAGCTAATAAAAGTAAATACTTGGCATGGATAGCCTTAAGTTTCAATTGCACTAAGGGCAGCTAAAAAAAATAAATAACACAGGAGTGCCAAAAACTGCAACCCAGGTAAATTAATTTAAAAGTACCAAAAAACCTGTCTAAATTATATTATTAAGGGCGTGGCCAGTTTGAAAGTCAGGTGAGTTACAACAATTCTGCCTGCTGCTCATTACTTGAGTTAATTAGAGTGACTGGATGCAATTATCCGATAACTGCTTTTTTAGTGAGTTAATTTATAGTGTTTCATTTACATGCACTAATTAGCATGTATAACAAACTGTACATTGAACTCACAGTAACCAAGCTAATAAGCTTCAGCTAATACCTTAGCGCTTTACTGTATTGTCCTAATTTTGATAGTTATTGATTAAAAAAAGAAACATGGCAGCAGTCAAAAATGTTACTAGAGGCATTGAAACAATACACAAAAAGTAAATAGCTGACATCACAGAGGATATATCCATCCTTTATTTACAGTATATGCTGTATAAACGGTAAGGATACTTCTTATTGAACAATAAGTCATATATTGATGTTCTTTTATATACTTATAACATAATCTTCTCTGTATTCTGTGATATTTTTAAGATACAATATATGATGATGCGTGCAATGTAACAAAATATAGAAGTTTTGCTTAGTTACAAGTTCATTAGAATTCAGCATTAAAATTACAATGAGCTACACCAACTGAACAAGACTTTCTTTTATTTGTTATTTAATTTCTCGTTTGTTGCAACTGAATAAAGGTCCAGTACATACAAAGCAATGGCAGTGCCTCTCTGCCTCTCCTTTTAACTGCAGAGGGTCTTGGCTAGCTACCAGCTACAAGTCCAGCCAAATTAAAGACAGTTAAGGCTAAAGCCAGAGCTTTCTCCAGCACAGTTAGAATCATGAACTTGGAAAAATAATGTGTGTGCAACTTTTTCTTTTACTGTTTAGAATTCAAATATTTTTAAGTAACGTGGTTTTGAGTACTTCACTCTGAGCATTCTGAAAAATATTGGGGCTAAATATATGAAGAGACAAGCTGTTACACAGTATGTAGTTACTTTTAATCATGATTTCATGTTTGCATAATTTAGTCAACCCCTGTTGCCAATCAAAGCAATAAGCATAAATATATACCTGGAGTTGCAAGACTATCAGCTAAGCAAATATCTATCTGTATATGATGGATATTTTCTGCATATTTGGAGACGATTGCTTGTTTTTGCGGCCTTGCATGCAAAAGACACATCTGTCAAAACTCACTCTTGTAAAGTGCAGAACACTTTTGAATGTTCTGTCCTCTCTGTGACTGTCAGTAAGAGCAAGACCTCTCTCTGTGCATCTGTGCTGCAGCTCTCCCTGCCCCTTTTATACAGGCTCCAAGAAACATACATCTTTTCTGGATCGGAAACAGAGACATGTATCATAGACAAATTATTTAATCTCTTACTGCAAATTAGAAACAGAGCTGGTGAGATATAATGTGCAAGATTTATGTAGCAATAATAAATAGGAAATCTATTTTTTGGGTTTCTCTGGTGCCATAACCAGAACTGATAATGTTGGAGCTTATCATCACTCTGGTTTTAAAGAACCAGTAACACCCCCCAATGCCCGTTCATTAGGCTTAGTGGTTAGGTTACATAAAACATGTGCACAAATACCCTGTGCAGAGAGTCTCTGGTTCAATTCCAGGGTGTCCAGACCATTTTTCTGATAGCCAGTCCCATGTTTTTACCCATTATCCTGATCAAATAAAGTATGTCAAATAAAGTCAAATAAATGTCACAATAAAAAACATTTCTTTTAAAAAACTTGTGGCAGCTGCATGTTACTCAAATACTAATTCATAGCTCAGATTTGACATGTCCTTGAGGAGGCAAAATGCTCTGAAACTAAAAAACACAACTCTACAGGGGGAACCCTGATCAATAGCTGCTCGAGACGGGTTGGAGATGAAGTGTTCATTTCTCTAAAGCTACAATAATGACCTAATACCTCCACTTGTGAGTCCACAGAGCTCTGTGTTATTATGTGTACATGTTTGTGTGTGTTTTATATACACGTGTATTGCTGCCCATGAGTGTAACTGTATGTGTGTAAGTACGTTTGTGCATTTGCCTGAATGTGAAATTGTAGCTCTTCAGCCTAACGGCCAGCTGAGAAAAATGATTCCCTTCTTTCCCATGGGCAGTGAATTTAGAGCTATTGCAACCGATGCTTTTCATTCTGCTTGAAAAACCTACCACTAGGAGAAGCAAGAAAAAAAAATACTGAGAGGTGTTGTAGATAAAAAGCGAATATGTAATGTAAGAAAAAACACCTTGCTGCACAGCTTAAACAAGGGCTGCATTAAGGCACCGACCTCGCTGTGTAGCACCCTACCAATGAATCAGATGTTTACCACATAAATCATTGAGCGTCTTTAGGGGTAGTATAATGAGGTCAGCAGTGTGCTTTTATGTGTAACACACCCAACAGCTGTTTGCTGCCACTAATGCTCACATACACAGCTGTAATTTTAAAGGGCATAAATTTAAAAAATGTTATACTTTAGTACATTTATATATTAATATACAAGAAGTATATTCTAGTATGTTAAATATATTTGTTATCAGGTACACAGAGATTAAAAACAAAACAAAACAAACAAAAAAAAATACAGCCAAGAGTATGAAAGTCTCTATTTACACTCTGAAAACACATTATTATTGTAATGAACAGTGTCAAATTTTTAAGATGATTTATTGCCATCGTAGTATAAATTGAAAAATGTGACATTTTCACAGAGTTAGGTTCATTTGTCAACTTGTCTTAACCAATTAAAAACAGCACGTTTTTAACCAGGAAGTGAAAACCTTTTTTTTTTTTTTTCCATGGAGGGGGAATCCTTTAAACTCGGTATTTAATAATAATTTCATGAAATCATCACAGCATACCAACTATCAAACCAGTGAAATATATAAGCACAGAAAGGGAAATAAGAGGGATGAATGTCATTTAAATACATCACAAATCACAGCTTTAAACCAAACTCCTAAAATGGTTATGGATAATTACTGGTGCCCCCTCTGCACTGCAGCTCAATGCCTTCTCTAACATACGCCTCCACTAACAGCATAAGAACAGATCCAAACATCCATTTTTTTATGCTTATCTAATTCAGGGTAATGGGGTTATCACTGACACAGAGAAGCAGACAACCACTCATATTTTCACCTATGGCCTCTCACCACTGAAGCGCAGCAGCCCGGCTATTTGCTGCATGTCTTCTCCACTGTATCGTATCATACTTTTTTTTTTTTTTTAAGAAATAAACATTTGTATATTCTGTTGAAACAAACTCATTATCTAATGCCAGGTTTTAGCTTTTCAAGCTCTTTTTTTCTGCAATATTGTATTTTTTTATTGAACTAAGTTTTTTTGTTTGTTTTTTTTAAACAGTGATTTCAACTTCTAAAATTAAAAAAGCAAATTAACAGAACTAATTTTTTTAGCTCTTCCTGAAGGAATTCTGCTTCCTCCCTTAAACGTTGACAAAAACCAGCAGCTCTCTCATACATTGACACACACACAGAAATAAAAAAATTTTGTTACGTACCTATGTCTACAGAAATGTACCACGGTAACCTTTCTTGCATTAGTGATGCAACAACCTTCATATTCAATCTAGTTATTCTTACTGTCACAGTACCGCCCAGTCAAGGTTTTGGCCACTGGGATGGGAAGGGTGTGGGTTGAAGGGTCTCCAGATGTATTAAATTGCTCTCAATGGAATGACAGAAGGGGGGTATGTGATAGACACGGGATGTTTAAAAGAAGAGGTCATTCAAATATCTCCAGTTTTCTTCCTCCCTCTTGTTATTTGGATTTTATGTCTTGTCAATTAAATACTGAACTGTTTGTGGAGTGACGAACTGTGACTCAACATCGACAGGGCTGTGTGAGCTGGCCCCAAATCTCCGGGAGACAGACGGGGCGACTGGAACCCTTTTCATGATTCCACCCTGAGGGTCTTCTTCCCGTACCTGGTGGCTAATGTCTGATACCTGGTATGTGCGGCGCCACTCTTTGCTCTCACTCTCGCACTCCTTAGAGTAGTCCAATGATGACATTTTACACACGTAGATACAGAGTGTTTCGGCAACCATGACAGCCTATTGTATACGTTCTTATACAATAGGCTGTCAATTTGGCTGACAGTATTGTAAAACTTCCATCTTCACCTTTTTTAAATTCTTATCATTTTATGATTTATAAACAACTTGATTACAATAACTAATATACTGAACAGAGTATGAGTTTATGACCAGGAGTGAGGGCATTCCTCACATGTCAATACCAGATCAAGCACTTTTCTTCCCTACAATAGAGGCAACTAAAACACCATAGCCTCTGTGCTGAAGAGGCAAATATGAAAAGGGACTGTTACAAATGGAGCAGTCAACCATTTACACTTTTGCCCTGGAAAAACAATGTTTGATGTCCAATTTAATTTTGACCTGAATGCTGAACTCATACTTTGCTAGCAAGTTTTGAAATAAGAGAGCACGTCTCCCAGTAAAGTGATCAGAAGTAAGTCAAATTTTCTGAACATGGGACTTTCCAATTTTGCATGCACATGAACCATCAGAAAAAAATTCTGCAACATGTGGTCCATCCGTACGAGAGTGGAGCCTTATGTATGAATTCTGGTTGTGCTTACTGACCTCTAACTAATTTTATGTGGTATTAGGC
>VUQR01024408.1:12064-29334 GCA_015108515.1 Hemichromis elongatus
GTACTATGGCCTACTATGGTAGGCTATGAAGCCGCACTGCTTGATGGATTGTCGGAGCACTACAGCTACTATAGTCAGGAGCCTCGCGGAGGTCCAAACACCACATCAATCCCAAAGTCAAACGAACACTGCGGCATCACTGAGAGTCAAAAACTGACTAGGTTCTTCCATCTTTAATAAATGATCAACGTTGCTGCTTTACCAGGTGTAACAATTAAGTTTAACATCCAGGCATCCATGAAAACAGAATTTTTTAAATTTAACTGAGTTAGAAGTTAGCAGAAAATTAGCTCGCTAGTTTCCACCTAAACATGATAAACTATGTTCTGACTGAGAGATTCCTGAAACAAATTAAGACGTACAGCTCTGCTATCACTTCTAACATAAATGAAGACAGAAAACTAAACACCAGTGACTTTTGTAGGGTTAATGAAGTTGGACTAGCTAGTATATAATGATGTGCTACATGATCCCTATGGACACAGCTATGTTAGCATAATATAAACACAGTGAAGCTGGAGGATGAACACTTACTTTTTCCACTCCATAAAAGTTAACGTGAGGGTTCCTGATGGTTAGGGACAAATCCCATCACATGAAAGGATGCTGCAAACGGACCAAACTTCAGTCAGTAGAACCACTGAGATAATCAATCCACAATATGAAGTTAGTCATTAATATACTGCAACAACATGGGAATAGAGCAGCTGGGAGAGAATTCAACATTAATAAATCAATGCTACAGAAGTGGGCGGAAGTGGAGGAAGCAAGAAGAATGAGTTGAGTAAAGTTTGACTTATCTGACTGTTTTCTTTCGCTTAATGCACCTTATAATCCGGTGTGACTTATGGTCCGAAAAATACAGTAATGTGCAAAACAAAAAAACTTGGTAACGTCATATGGGGAAGAGAATGACACAAATCACCATCCATTTTCATAACCACTTATCTAACTTTAGGTTGTGGCACAGGGTACAGTGGACAAGTCACAGGTCTAATACGAAGACTGAGAAAAACCCCCACACACACATTCCCATCTACACAAATGGCCATTTTTCCATTCTCTGCATTTGCACCTAATATATTTTAGCTGGCAAATAATGTTACATTATAAATAAGCAGTGACAGGGAGATCCTGGGTAACAAATTCACAACCCCACGATGAAGAAAATGATCATTCTCTTGGCCACGTCTAACCCAATGGCTTAGATACTGCAAACTCTCCCCTCTCCCCCCACTGAAGCTGCTGTTTGGTCTCTGAGCCTTAGCCAGAGACAAATGGTCTAGTGGCAACAACTTGCAATAATGGTGCCTCCATAGATATACATTCCAATGAAACCTCACACTTTAGCTTTTAAATACAGGCTACCCCAAACCCATATATACACATTTGTTTATTTGTATGGTTCAGTTAATTCAATTTGGGTTAACAGCATCCCAATATTTTAGGAAACTGGGTTTAGGTTAAGCTAATTAATACCTAAACCTGTTACCACTAATACAAAAGTCTGCTGATTCACATAAGCTTCAACCTCAAGGCTACAGGAAATACCCATTACACCAACCAAAGACTACAGTCACAAAACTGTTAAATTTAGAGAGTGCTAAAGTAATTCAGTGTTCAAAGGAATTTAAAACTGGTCTTGTGTGTTGCTGTTAGCGAGTATGTGTGCCTCCAGCTTGCTAGAAGCTTTTGAAGTTTCTTTTCTGCCAGACACAGACTGTTGCAACAGCTTTCCCTTTGGCACTGCGAGACAAACAACACAGGCATATCTCTTCCACACAAAAATTACAGTACATTACATGCTTCACTCAAACTCACACATACATGTGAACCACATTAAATCCATGCACAGCTCCCATAGGTCTATGGGAGAAACTAATTAGTTTGAATAATTCAGTGGAGTATCTCAATGGATCTCTCTCTGTAGTGTCAATGCCTTTTGCCAATACTAATTACTCACTGCTCCCCTAAACTTGAGGGAACACTTGCTGTGTGGGTGCGTAAATATTTGTGTGAGTAGGTGCACAGGGCCATTTAATAAACACACCTTTATTGTAATTCTATTGTATCTTTAAAGTCATTACTTCATGGCTCTTTTCAATTAATCATAAAGGGCACCTGAATCGAGCTCTAAGACTCTCATTATTCAAAGTAATCAGTCCCAAAAGGGCTCAACTGAATGCAGCAGCATATTGATTGATTAAGACGTGTTTGTTACTGAAACTGTAACAACATGCAGGACTGTGCGAAAGTCTTGAGCCCTTCTTCATGTCTTTATATTTTGATAAGAAAATTGGAATATTAATTGAAATGCGCAAACAAACATGGGAATGGCACTCAGTGTTGCATCTCTCTCCTGACCTCCTTGTGTAAATTGACAATGCTTTGTAGATTGTCATTCACAACGCTTTGTAAGACCTGGCGCCACTTTTTTTTGAGTATGATTCTTGTGTAATGTGTCATTCCTCAGCCTTTTCTCCTTTTTTTCCTCCCTTTCTTAAGAATGGGTTCTTCTTTCCACTGAGACCATTTCTGTTGAGGGTTCAGAAAAGAGTAGCTGGATCAACTGAAGCACCAGATGAATCTCTCACATCCTCTTTAAGGTCTTCTCTAGATTTCTTTTTACTTCCTATTTTTTCTTACATGACTGTTCATCTGAGACTGTTCATCTGCAATAGATTCTTTCTTTAGTTGTTTTATCTTATTCTCCATCTCCCAAGAAGAAACTCTTAACCTGTTAAACCCCAGTGGGGAAAGAGGGGGAACATCTGGTTTAATGGTTTGAACCACCAGGTCTGTTATTTCAATCAAAATCAGACTACTTTATTAATCCCTAGGGAAATTATGTGGGTTACGGTTGCTCCAGTACAGTAACATTAGGAAAAAAACAAAACAAAACAGACTAGACTATTACCAATTCAATATGTTAAGATATAAGGGATAGCAAAATATATACAAATCACCAAATAATAAATATCCAGGGTTGACAGATGTGATTATAAATAAATATCAAGAAAAATAGACAGCAGCATTACTGAGTAAGAAAGGGCGTATGCAAAAGGATGTAACTATTGCACTGTTTACAGTGTATTAGATAGAGGAGTTGCACAGGGAGATGGCCACAGGCAGGAATGATGTTCTGTGTTTCATTCAGTGGTGCTTTTTGGTAATGTCAGTCTCTCACTGAACGCGCTCCTGTGGCTAGCCAGCATGTCATGGATTGGATGGGAGGTATTATTCAACATTGTCTTTTATGGACAACATTCGCCTCTCCAACACCACCTTAAGAGAGTCCAGCTCCATACCCACAACATTACTGGCCTTGTGGATCAGTTTATTGAGTGTGTTGGCATCAGCAACCCTCGAGCTGCTGCCCCAGCATGCAACAGCATAGAGTACAGCACTGGTCACAACAGACTCATAGAAAATCCTGAGCATTGTCCGACAGATGTTGAAGGACCTCAGCCGCCTCCGAAAATAGAGACTGTAAACATCTATAGTATCCACAGAAATGTCCGAAAATCGGCTAAAAACTCACAAAACCATTCCTATGACCACCAAACATGGTAAAAGCGACAAACAATTAAAGAGCAGGTAAACAGATTCTACAAAAAGCTAAACACAAAGTGCGGATTCCCTCGTTCACCCGACAGCATCTACACAGGTAAACAATGTCTCTGCTAAAAGCACAGATGTCACAGATTCTAAAACTGTAAGTTTTATTAGGCTCCAACCAAAATTCACTGAACTATTCAACATCTAAGTTTCAACTTTCACAGATGGTACAAAATTGCTCTAATTTATGCCAAACTGCAAGAAACATTGGAAAAAAAATTTTAATTTTTCAGCATGACAATAATAAGACACACTGGTAATGCAGTAAAAGGATACCTGGAGATAAAAACACACAGTGGAACACAGCCTGCTTTAGCAATGGACCTCAACATTGTTAAAGCAGCCTGAAATAATATTAAGAGAACAGAACAAAAAAACAGCCAACATTGGTAGAAGAGCTTTGAATGTCCTTTAAGAACTTTAGACAATTATTCCAAAGACAAGTTAAAGAAACTACATGAAAAATTAAAATGAGTTCAAGCTGGTCATACCAAGTACTGACATTTTCTTCATTAAAATCACTCCTAAACCTTCAACATCTTGGAGAAACAGTGACATGAGGCACCTGAAAAAAAAGCATTTTTTTTTTAAATAAAAAGCTGTCTAAGTTTGCCCATTAAAAAAAAAAAAAAAAATTACTTTATGATAATAAGATTCACTTTGCTAGAGAACATTAATGAATTTAGTGTAAGTATTAGGTGTGTTGACCAGAAAAGACAAATAGAAAAGAGACAACTATTACTTCATGGCCTCTATATAATTTGCTATACATCCTAGTAATTCTTTTACATAACCCATCAATCAAACAATACTGTATGCCGCTGTAATCCTCACAGCCCCTTTGGGACAACAGAAGCCTCCAATGGCACTCATATACACAGACTAAGTGTTGAGGCATTTGTTAATCTTGTAAGCATCCCTTCACTGATCTCTCATTAATTCAGCCCAGAGGGTGACAGGAAAGGTGGGGGGATAAAGAAAAGCAGAGGGCAATGCATGTGTTTGAAATTGAGTCAATTAACTACTGGTGGAAAGGCAGCTCTTCCTCTCTTTAGAAATATGGTAATGCAAATCATGTTAATCTCTTCTCTCCTGTTGGAACCATTTACAAGGTTCTGGCTTTATATCTGCATTTTCTAATTATTATTTTGTGTCCATTTGAGCGTGACCTCTTTGTCAAAGTGCATACATAAACATCTATACCCAAAAGTGAAAACCATTGGGTCCAAACTTGGAACCCAGTGGCCATTGTCTGATGACCAAAGCACTATTTTCATGAGATTAGTAGTACGAGTTACGAACTGCACTAAAACTCCTCACTTCCAACCTTTCTTTAGCAGAGGGATTTTTTTGTATTTGGCCTCTATATAACCATCACAGAGGCTTTTAAACCAAAAAATCAATGCAGCTGCCTTCAGTTGCTGCTTGTTTGTGTGTCTCTCTGCCTTTAGTGTTGTCTTCATTTACTGAAAAGCATGTTCTGTCGAGTTAAGAACAGGTTCTGACGGTGCCATTGAAGAGTATTCCATTTCTTTAGCCTGAAGAAGCTGAAGCCACCAAAGAGTTGGTTGCACAGTTAGCACAGGGGTGGGCAACTCCAGGCCTCAAGAGTCGGTGTCCTGCAGGTTTTAGATGTATCCTTGATCCAACACAGCTCATTTAAATGGCTAAATTATCTCCTCAATGTGTCTTGAAGTCCTCTAGAGGCCTGGTAATGAACTAATCATTTGATTCAGGTGTGTTGACCCAGGGTGAGATCTAAAACTTGCAGGACACCGGTTCTTAAAGCCTGGAGTTTCCTACCCCCGCTTTAGCAGTTTGCTTTGCTCATTATCCATTTGCACTGCAAAGCGCTTTCTGGAGCTTTATACACTTCAGATTTCATGCTTCTACTTCTGTTGAAAGCCCATGTCATAACTTAGTTTGATAGAGAATGTTGTTTGTTTTGGATCATGAGCTGTTTCTTTCCTCCATACGTTTTTCTTCCCACCATTCTGGTCCAAGTTCAACTTGATTTTTCTTTAAAACGCTGCACATTCTTTTGGACTTTCTTTCTGGCAAAGTGTATTCTGATCTCTTCATGAGTATAACCAGTAGTTTTCAACTCATATTTTAAATTAAGTGAAATGCTAGAAAAAGGTTGTTATATCCTAAATTACAATTGCAATTTTGTTTATAAAACCCCTAGAATTAAAACTAAAAGTGATGGTGCACAGAGGCACAGATTCAAAAATTGTGTCTTTGTTTAATAAATGATTGACCTTATTGTATAAGATTGATATACAGGGCTCTGCAAAAAAAATCACACAGTATCATCATGACGATCATAACTTGGGGCCAAATTGTTTCAGATGTATTACAATAAGCCTAATGTACATCCAGAGTCACAAAGACTAAAGAAACCAGGGTTGTCACAATTTCATGGTTTTTTTTTTATTCCTTTTACTGAACGTTTAGGCATTTCAGATGTTTATACTGCATGAATATAACAGATGAGGTATTCATTATATTACTTATGAAATCATGGTCACTTTATTTTTAACAAATGTATATTATATAAAACTGTGCAGGCAACAGAGTGCAGTGCTTGATCTGAATGCATCTGCAGGCCAGTCTGGCAAAGAGACCACTCAAATCAGAGCAGACAGTGAGACAGATGGTGATTTTACACCAACATGGGGAAAGAAATAGCTCTTTAAAATCAAACCTCCGCAAATTACTTTGAAACCAGTTGGCCAGATACAAAAAGGAATCGTGACTCTAGGGAAGCAGTCACTGTGAAGCAGAGGTGCTGGAGAGATGATAAACCCGACAAGATGGAAAGCAGCCCTTCCATACCACTTTTAAGATGTCTGCATAATTATCATTCCATTTGCATGTTCTGGAAGACAGTAGTGACTAATGTGAAAGGGCTGACAGACAAGGAAGAGAGGTGACGGCAGTGTGTAAACAAACAATTACATCCTGATTCTAAATGAGTATGACTTTAAAACAATCTAACGCTTAACTTAAACTCAGCTTAAAAAACATAAACATCCTCTAAAAACCGAGGATGAGCATGCAAAGGTCTACATGTCATTGCATGTAACAGGAATTTCCCCCACCAGTTGACGGCTGACACCCTAAATATGTAGTACTTATGATCATCCTTTCCAAATTGAAAAAAATACTGGATTCATATTATGTTTTATGGCTAATGCAAAAACAGTTAATAAAACATAAATATAAGACATAAAACATAAGATAAAATAGGGTATGAAATTTTCCAACTATCTCTGAGAAGGATCACTTTTATAAGCAAAGCCCATAAATTTAGGTGGGCTACCTTTGAGTTGAACTGGACTAGTGAAGATCAAGTGAGTAATCACTGAGTAATGAAGCTGTGCGGAGTATTTGACATGGCCTCTGAGTTATGAGAGGTGTTGTTTTTCTCTGCCTTCAAGATGGTCTGAAAAACAAAAAACGCAGATAACCACGTCCAATGAAAACCATTATGAATGTTTCAGCCTCCAAAATATTCTCCATGAGCCATAAGCAGATTCGGTATTATATGTGTGAATACGAAAACTAAACTTCATCTTAGATTATTTTTTATTAATTCTAGTGATTTCTAGGACAATGAACATTTTCTGCATTATTGAACAGGACCACTACAAACTTATTTTCTCTTTTGAGAGAATTATTTAATTGGTGGCCTAAGAGCATTTTACACAGGCCTTCAGACACTCACAGTGGCAGGGCTAATTAAACACTTTGAGGGCTAACTGAAAGAAACACTACAATCAAACTGAAGGTTAAATCTCCTTACTATAATGATCATAGCTTATGCATGTATATATATGTGGCTGTATTTATCCCATCTTCTCCGTAACGGGTGGGTAAACCTTAAAAAATAAAGTTCCCCAAACATCCTCACACAATATAAATCCCAATTCCTTTGATTTTGTAAATATTATAATGATTTTCCATGTCAAGTTGCTTTCATAGTTGCATATAAAGTATGAACATTGTTAAGAAAGATTTGAAAAAGTGCGGCATCAGTTTTGCAAATTAAGTGACCAGGGAGAGATATTGTTGCATGGAACCCCCAAGCATGATTTACTAAGGATTACTGCATGTCACTGACTGAAAACGACACCAAATTTAACACCGAAAAAGGGAGTACGTGGGTTTGTTTTTTTTTACCTTGTGGTAGTGAATCATCAGGAGTGTCCAATTATTTGGAATGAGAAAGGGGAGATGTTATGAGAAGTAGTGCATAACTGGATGGCTCAAGAGTGTTATACCAAGACTTTGGCTTTTACATAAAGCACTTTTCTCTGTCTTTAGTTTACAGTCAAGCCCCACATCTTTCTACCCCACAATATTACCTGTATTTAGATGAAATACAGCAGGACTAAACAAAACTAAAGGTGGAGTTAAGGGAGGAAGCAGCAGAATCCCACTGATGTATTTAGATTTACAGGCAGCCACACTACTTTTCACAAAGAGCACAGCAGTTTACAGTACTTCAGACATAGTCTATTCTCAGTAGTGTGCACACACAAAAATAATTTACTATAGTTTCTTATTTTATTTCTCTCCTTTTTTTTAAACTCTCTGTCAGAGCTATTGAACATCGTATTGATGTCTGTCAAACTGCAGCAATTATTGGGACGTGTCAGTGTATCACATAAGTGTCAGCCTGTTACTGCATGCAATATTGACTTTGATATGTACTTACAGCCTCACACATTCTGCAGAGAAATTGAGAGAGATGCACGCATTTATGCACGTGGCACTATAATGGTTTTTTTTTTTGATTAACCCGGGAAAAGCTAGAGATCTGACAGTGAATATTGTTTTGAGTTCTTGTACGCATCATAGAGGCCATCTGGTAAACAAAGATTTCAGGTTTATATGGATGAACAGTTTATGATAACACAGCTTTTCTCTGGATAAATCCTGTGTTCCAGAGTCCCAGTCCTCAGGACCAGCAATTTCTACAAGAACCGTTAGCTCTTATATCAAAAACATATTGATTCTCATTCAGTTACCTGTCATTGATCTAAATTGCCATGCTGTTTCCAGAGAGAAACACATACATAAGTCCTGTGCTTACTTGTGTTGCATATGTAAGGGCGGTGGTGCTCAATTCTTCATCAGGTCTGCTAGTTTTGTACTGCTAATGTGCAGCTCTTGGCAAACTGCTGGTCATGACTGAGATTAACTGGGTATATATTTGTATAGTTTTAAATGTAAAAAGTACATTTTTAGTATTTCATCTACATGACTTTCTCATATTGGTGTATTTTTCAATTAGTGACATCATGTTATTCACTCCACTTCACTCCACAAATCAGGCCCTAATTTATTTTTATTTCTAATTTTATTTCAAATAATTTTTGGTTTTATAGTTTGTGTTAATCAGTGCAAGTTGGGGGAACGCAGTATTGTCAAAGACTGCCTCGTGGACAATTTTACAGTCTTGTGTATACTGGTACATTAATCACCCAGCACCTTATTTTTTTTTTATCATGTTACAACATGGTATATCAAGTACCCTGTGAACAAGATTTAGGTTTATATGTTCTCTAGGAGATATTTATCAAGAATAAGATATTCAGTAGCTGTTACCTCAGAATTATTGCTGTTATGAATATCTATTAAATTTATGTATTTTGATAAGAAATTTATGTTAAAACTGAGCAAAAGTAACTCACTTTCAAAAATTAACCTAGCAGTTATTTGCTTTATGTAAATAATACAGCAATGTCAGTTAGAAGATAAATATTTCTATAGTAAATTAATGATGTGTGCATGAATATATCTACTTTAATTACAAGACTGTTTATTTTAATCATCTTGTTGTTGCTTGTTTCTCTGTTTTGAAGACTTTAACTATAAAATTAAAGAGAAAGATCATATTACAAGAACAATATCAATGCTGCCAAAGAGCTTGCTAAGGTAAACACTCTTGCTCTACTTTTTGAATGTATATACACAATACACACCATATATATAGATAAAAATAAAAAAAAACCCTCTCGGTCCTGCAGGCGGTCTATCCTTCAAGCTCAGGTCCTGTACCAGAGGGCTGGGAGCTCAAGGGTCAGTTGACCTGTTCCTAGGAGTGCGCTCTTCAGAGATCTGAGCTGTTGTTCCTGGGATCTGCTGGACCCACTTGTCTAGCTTGGGAGTCCCTGCACCTAGAGCTCCGATTACCACTGGGCTCACTGTTACCTTCACTCTCCACATCTTCTCAAGCTCTTCTCTGAGCCCTTGGTATTTGTCAAACTTCTCATGTTCCTTCTTCCTGATGTTGGTGTCATTCGGAACAACTACATCTATGACTACGGCTGTCTTCTTCTGTTTGTCTACCACCACTATGTCCAGTTGGTTAGCCATCACCATTTTGTCCATCTGTATCTGGAAGTTCTGTATCTGGAAGATCTTAGCTCGGTCATTCTCCACCACCCTTGGGAGCATCTCCCATTTTGACCTCCGGACTCCCAGGCCATATTCGGCACAGATGTTTCTGTGTACTATGCTGGCCACTTGGTTATGGCGTTCCATGTATACCCTGCCAGCTAGCATCTTGCACAGCCTGCACCTGGGGTCTTGCCTAGTGTGACAGACCCCAGCCTCTATGGATCTTGTGATCAGAGCTTGTTCCTGTGCTGCCATGAATAGTGCCTATGTGCTGTCTTTCAGTCCAACTTTGTCCAGCTACTGGTAGGATTTCTAGATGTCAGCCACCTCCTCTATCTGCCGGTGGTACATACCATGCAGGGGCCTGTCCTTCCATGATGGATTCTCCTCTTCCGTCTCTTTCTTGGGTTTCTGCTGCCTGAGGTATTCACTGAGCGCGTGGTGGGTTGGGGCCATCTTCCTGATGTATTCGTGGATATGTGTTTTGTTTCATCCTGGACTGTGGTGCTGACCCCACTTAGCATACAGTCTCAGAGTGCTAGAATTGGGGTGAAACCCTGTATGCATGGTAAGGAGCTTCCTTGTCTTGATTTCAGCTGCTTTTATCTGCTCCTTTGGCCAGCTTATTATCCCAGCAGGGTGCCTGATCACAGGTAGGGCGTAGGTGTTGGTGGCCCGGATCTTGTTCTTACCGTTCAGCTGACTCCTCAGGACTTGTCTGACTTCTGCAGGTACTTGGTGGTTGCAGCTTTCCTAGCGGCCTCTTCATGGTTCCCATTTACCTGTGGGATCCCCAGGTACTTGTAGCTGTCCTCTATGTCTGCAGTGGTGCTTCTGGTAGTTTGATCCCCACAGTTCTGACTACCTTCCCTCTCTTTGTTATCATCAGACTACATTTGTCCAGTCCAAACGACATTCCGATGTATATCCTGGTAGTGTGGATCAGTGAATTGATGTCTCATTCACTCTTGCCATACAGCTTGATTTCATCCATCTACATGAGGGGGGTGACAACTATACCATATCATGCAGATTCCGATCGAGTCTGAAACCACATGATCAGATCTGTACATCCCTAGCGTGAACCACGTGTACTGCCATGATCTTAGCCTCTAGTCTCCTTCTCCATGGAGGGTACTTCTCCTTGTAGCTGTTGAACTTATTCAACTTGTAGCCAAGCATCTCTCGTGGCATAGATCAGCTGGTTAGTCTCAGTAATGGTGGCAGTAGGTATCGTCCGTAGTGCTGAATTCATATCATCTAGTAGATCTTCTGATGGTACTTCACGTGGTAACCGGCTATGGATGATCCAGGTTTCAAGCT
Source organism: Hemichromis elongatus (assembly GCA_015108515.1). Lineage (NCBI taxonomy): Eukaryota > Metazoa > Chordata > Actinopteri > Cichliformes > Cichlidae > Hemichromis > Hemichromis elongatus. The sequence continues at coordinate 23,417 of VUQR01024408.1, forward strand.
TTGACATGATCCTATCTTTTAGGTCAGTTCCTCTCGCAGTCAACAATCCTTCTTCATTCAAACTTGGGGCTTGGTACCCAATATCGAGTGGGGGTGATGATATCTCCCCCCTGACCCGTCGTCAACGTCCATGTTGGAACACTGAGCTGCTAGTTTTTCGCCATCAGTGTGGATGTTGGGTATCAAAGATTCCATAGTCCATCCTATTCATGTAACCCCTTCTGCCAGGGTTACTTGCGTAGTATCATTCCAACATCACCCTATTTTAGTCTCTTGGCCACCGATGTGATCTTGCTCGAGTAGCCCACTTGTCATCAGGGTGCCCTGGTTCCTCAATACCTGACGCGGACATTATTGATCTGGGCGACGTCCGAGCCAGCATGACTTCATAGTTATCTCCCTCACTCATGTTTGTGTTAGTCTCGCTTAGCATGGGGGGTCTAGCCTTAGGAGCCTTACTGGCAACTCCCACTCCAAAGGCATATTGTCGTACCACTACGCTATATATATATATAGATAGATAGATAGATAGATAGATAGATAGATAGATAGATAGATAGATAGATAGATATAGATATATAGATATATTGGATAATAAAATGAATAATAAATAAATAAATTTCTAATGAAATTCAAATTACTACAGTTATATATTTACCTCTTAAAAAATCTACTTTGAATATCTAAGGCAATTCATTTGTCTACCCCCTGCCAAGGAACGAAGACAAATGCCTTTTATCCTTCATTTATCACTACTCCCATTCTGCGAAACAAAATAAAAACAAATATAAGCAGTATGAAACAGACTTTGTGAAAAACAAAATGACGTCATCATAAATATTTCACAGGGACATGACAAAAATGCCTCAAATAAGAAAGAATCCTCAAGACAATCGTTGTCATTGTGTAGCCAGCCATTTAAATAACAAAAAGAATGTTTAATATTACATTTATTTATTTTTATATGGGTTCATTTTATCTTTCTTTGCAGGTGCAGGGATGTGGTGTTACTATTTTTTCACATTGTAAGTATATACATGTTATAAAAGTGTAATGTATGTAAGGATTTCTGTCAAAGCTGTCTTTTGTAAATTGTAGTTTGGTTATTGTAGGGTGCTGCTGTATTGCATTGCATTTTTATGTTTTCGAAACTGCCTATTCTTTTGCTTAATCACTTATCCAACTTATGGTGACTGGCAGAGCTGGAAAATATCCCCGGTTTCATAATGCAAAAGACAGGGCACACTCTGGACCAGGGCCAACACAGAGAGACAAACTCACACCCACTCCTACGGCCAATTTGGACTGTGACAGGGAAGTGGAGTAACCAGAGGAAAAACATGCAGGTTCAAACACAAAACCATCACTGTGACACAGTGTTGGAATAACTTTACTTAAAGCAACAGGTGGAATAAAAAGTATCTATAATGGCCCTTGTTATAGTCTACTTTTCCTTCCACTCCTTCGTGTTTCTAGTTTCCCATTTCTTACCAGCTTATACTTTTCGCTGTCTCTGTCTTCGTGTTTGCAGCTTTTCAGGCTGATTTTTTCATGTACCCTGTTGATGTTTATTTTTGACTCTAGATTTTTGACTATAGAAGAGAACTATAAAAGCTATATGTTTTAGAAGTGACACTGTCATAATCAAATGAATTCAATTGAATGACCAGAGCTTATATGAGCTAGCATAGCCAACAGCCAATCAGTGATCAGCACTGCTTCCTATCCTACTCTCCTCTTTGTGCACTTGTTTACGCATCATTTCAAATTTCAGTTCAACTTATTGATGCAAAATAATTGGATTATGATCCAAACATTTCTCTCTCGTTGGCTCAAGTGGCTTTCATAATGTATAAGTTCTACTCTATTCTACTTTTCGAAAATCTTAATTATTCATGTAACCTGTTTTTATGTAAAATTATTCAGGACATGTCATGAATACCAGATTATTTCTGGGTTTAATAGCAGTGAAAGAAAGAGATGTTATACTTTAAAGACAGGCACCAAAAAGCACAGTAAAATGCACTGACGTAAGGAACTGATTATATCATCAAAGATCAACAGCATCCTTCTTTAGTGTCACATACCATAAACTGGGTTCAGTCCTGTTTTCTGAATGGATAGGCAAGGCACTCAGAGGTCCTCTCAGAGTTAATGAACGGAAAATACGAAGCTGTCCGTGTGTACCCTGTTCACTGTGGGAATTCAGGATCTGGAGGCAGACCTACAACTGTGTAGCAGAGGTAATAGGATCACAGTTGTCCATCTGGCCTCATCTCAAGACACGCGACAGGCTCTAAATAACTCACAGCTAATTCTGTTGTTTTCTAATTCTGTCCTAACTCTGTCACGTCCCACTACCCATCAAAATTAAAGCACAGCAAACAATTCTGATCACTTTAAAATGTATTTTTACCATTTTTAACAGTTCTTAAATCATTTAGGCTGTTTTTTTCCTTTTCTAAAAAATAAATTAAAAGTTACTAGTTCTTACTTATGCCACACTCTTTATTTGCTGTTCACCAAAGACCAATACTTAGAGGTTTTCCCAAAAACTGTTACGTGACCAAAGAAGGTAATTTTTCCCATAGATTTAAATTCTATATGTGGTATTTGGTATGGCAAAACTAGTTCTCCACCTTTGGCAGGGTCTAGTTAGATTAGAATGTCCTTGCAGCAAATCGTAAGAGCAGAAAAAATAGTGTTTGTTTCACTGGAAAATTGATGTTCTTATTTGACCAATACAGAAGTCCAGAACAAAAAGTCCACAACAGCTTTGCAAAGCTCAACATTTTGACATTTTCTAAGAATTGCTCCTTAAACTTAGGACTAAAATGTGGCAGATAAAAGTTATTCATGGTGCATCTTAGGCCTTAACAAGGCTCTTAACATTTAATGCATAATATTGCATGTTTGATACATGTGTTTTGTGAGTTTTTGAAATTTGTACATCATCAGTGTGATTTCTTTTCTCGCTGAAAAACATAAAGTGCACAACACATTTTTAAACAACAAATTGAAAAAATGCATTACAAAACCAAGCAATGCTGGATGTAGCAAATATGACGCTAATAGTTAAATATGTAAATTAATATTTTACAGTTCAATATACACTTCATTAAAGAAAACAGCATTGTATGGCAATTTTTTCACGGTTAATACTTTAAAGGGTTATGGTGGAAAACTGTTAAGTACAGTGAAGAGAACTTTTGAAAAGCATAAGAGTTTAAGGAGAGAAAGTCAAAGTTTTGTGAATGTTATGAGAGTGAACAATAACGATGCCAACATTTTTTTCTATCCAGGTGAGGCCAAGCAATTCGAATTATCCAGTTAATTCTTCCTTTAAAGCTGAAGATGTGTTAATGCAATATCAGCTCAAGCACTAAATAAGATATTCCACTGTACAGGTTAAGTGGCATGGGGAAATTATGTTTTTTAAGCTGGAGATGACTTCTTGACTTTGTGAACTATTCAGGCAGCCTAACAGCCTAACATCTGATCTTGAACCTATTGCTGACTAGTATATATAAACTCACCACCAAAAAGTGCACATGTCAACATCTGATGTTAGCACTGATAACATCTTCACTTTTGCAGATGTTATTAGTACTTTTTGCCACAATCCCAAAGTAAAAACCCAACTTCATATTTTGCCTGTGACTCACACAGCATTCAACAGGTGATACGGTTTTGCACTAAGGTCTGTTTGGGGCTGAGAAATGTAAACTTTGTAATTACACATTGAGTAATGGTGCATGTAGGATTTAAAGGAAGTATAATAGGTATGACTATTAGACCATAGTGTGCTCAGCTCTCCTTAACTTTCCAGAGTCTATCTGTAGCAGTCTGCATACATCAGGTGGTCAATGGATTGGCAGCATAAGGCTGGCCATCCTTTGGACCTTTTCAATTTTTATTCTAACTTGATTTCTAATGCCACATTGATGTCATTTTACCTGGCAGATATTTTCATTGTCATTTTTCATGCCAGAGATAGCATTCTTCAGATAATAGCATAAGATAAGATAATACATAGCATGTAAGATGCCTAACTACAATAAATATTGATATCAGATTACAGCTGAGGCAAAGAGGTTAGTACACTGTACATAGCTGCTGTAAATATCAATTGTATGTGGAAGTATATTGTCTAGTTTTACTTGTCTCTGACATCTCCATAACAAATGGACAAAATCTAGTGGATAATACCTAATGCTTCAGGATAGGATAGCATTCTGGTTGCACTGCATTGCATTATAGACCAACTGAACTGTAATTTAACCTTCATTTAACAACCTGTACTTCCAAATTACTTACACATGTAAGTAATTTGTGAGTTGAGGCTGTATAACAAACTGACCTGAATTAAAGGCTTAACCTATTTTTCCTAAACAAAGTTTTGATAGGTTAAATGATGAGGCCCAAAATAAATTTTTATACTTATCACACGATTTTTCTTTTAGTTTTAGTTCAAAATGGCTGCAAAAGGCAGTAATATAAAGTAATATAAAGGACCATGAGAAATTCAACTTGGAAAAGTGAGAAGATGTTACATTTTCTGTAGAAACTGGGTCATATAACCTCATCAGCAACAACAGATGTCATCATAGTATATACAAATGATAAAAATCTCAAATGTCAAAGAGCTCAATTTCTAACAGCTGCATACATTTCTTTCCTGTGGGTCATTTTCAACACTGTTGGCACATACTGCTTGAGAGAAACACAGGATGATGTAATTATATTAAGGCCTAGGCAAATGACATCCTCTGGTTCCCTTCAAGTCCATCACCAGTTTGAAATCTATTTGACAGGATAGAGTGGAGAGGAAAAGACCCAATGAGACAGAGAAAGACTATTGCTGTGCAAGGCAGTTGATCTGTAATGCTGCCAGAGTCTTGGGTGTCTGCGTGTCAAATGCCAGTGCACTCCATAGGAATACGATAACGAGGGTTGCGCACAGAGGGAATGCCAAATGAGATATCAAACACAGAAGAGAACTGAGAAACGCCGAGCACAGCACTGAACCATTTAATAAGACATAGACAGAATGGCTGCCTACCTACATTGTACCTCAGTACTGCTATGCATCTGGGCTGTGACAATACACACCCTGGCACAAGACATACCACGACATGAATACCACAGCATACATTCACAGTCCTGTGATTATATGCTTAGCTAAAGTGCATTTGGCATTTAGTGATAGTTCACTGTCCAATGATCTCATTAAAGCCCTCTAAGCCTAGGACTAAAGATTGTCTCTCAGATTTTGTTACAGTGATTGATAGTGCTATTAAGTTTCCTCCCTGTGCACTTTTTTCTGGAAACTCAACGGCAAACTCTATAACCTGTATCAATTAACATTTAACACTGGCATTATTTTCCTTTATATGTGTTAATCTATACTTGTCAGAAAAGTTAAAGATCCTTGATTATGTGTCAAAAATAATTGAATTAATTGATCATGAAGAAGAGCAGAAATAGATTATACCTTTGCGGGATGCTGTGACTAGATCGGCCTACTTGTCTCACCCATTACCCACCCCTACTGCTTGTCATTTTTACATGATGTTCATGTGTTTACAGTTATGTGCTTTTTTGTGCTGAGGTGTTTTTTCTGTTCTCAAATTGTCCTCCCATTAGGAGCTCAGTCTGGGTGGAGTATTTTTTCTCCTCCTCTCACCTCATGTTGTGTATTTTCGCTGTTTTTCCTATCAGCCTACCTATCTGACCTGTGTCCCTATGTGATGTCTGTGTATGTTTTGGTTGGAAGGTTCCTTTGTAAGTGCGCGTGCGCATAGCATGCTGCCTGCTGTAACTGAAATTTCCCCTTGTGGGACTATTAAAGGATTATTCAATTCAATTCAGTTCAATTCAAGCATGTACATAATAATATATATCGCAATATATTATTT
>VUQR01024423.1:10421-32135 GCA_015108515.1 Hemichromis elongatus
TACTCACATGCTCACACCCCACATACCACTCCCCTTCTGGATTTTCAAAATAAAAGACGCAATTTCCCCTCACTCCATTTCTCCTCTATCTCAGCAGTTTATGATTGGAACAACATTTGGTGTCCAGTCTCTCCTTCTCTGCACTTTGTCTTCTTTCACCCCTTCTCATTGAAAGCACATGTGAAGCAGTGCATCGATAAAAAGCCACGTGACCAAGTAGTTCACATCTGTTCAGTTCACTGAATGGCGCATTGAGACACAGGAGAGGGAAGAAAGACTATTATTAAAAAATATTTCTACATTTTTAAAATGCATTTTAACACATTTTAATCACCTCTCATGCCAGAGCAGAGAACGCTTAAGCACATCTGTTGCTACAGGCAGCCGTTATAAATCAGTGTCAGATACGGTCAGCTGCTTCACATTAATGCTTCCTTCACTGACTCCTCTGTTCCACTCTTATGAATCAAGCAGCAAATAAGCGCTCAGGACAGCACTCCTACAGCCTCGCTGTTTCGAGTCATTTCTGTTTCCATAGCAACATGCTACATTTGCTCTCCTGCCCTGCTTGGCTGTAATGTGTTGGCTGTAATGTGTGAATCATGCTATCAAAACAAGGACAGCATTTTAATATATTCCACTGTGGGGGACGTGTGACCCTCGTTTGTGTGTGTGTGCGTTTGTGCGTGGAAAATTTCCCAGGTGGGCACGACAACTTCCGGAAGATGATTGACGAGGCTGAGCCACTGGGCTACCCGGTGGTAGTGAAGAATGCACGTGGCCACAGAGGTAAGACATTCAGCCAAGTACTTCCTGTCATCTATTCTGGTCACAACACCATAACTCAAAATTTGTACACTGCAACCCCCCTCAATCGAGCTCAGTCCACTCTTATATGAAATTCTCTGGCAGACTGTTAAATGATTAGCACTGCAGCGCTGCATCAAACACAAAACAGAAGCTATTAATGCTTGCAGTGTGGTCATCTGCTCACTTATTTTAGTTTATCGTTAGCAAGTTGATCTCAGTTTCCTCTTTTAGACTGAATAAACAAGAGGGTCATTTAGGAAGGTTTGAAGCTTTGGCATTAATGTTGTGCTTCCAAGAGATCAGCCCCGGTCTGACCCATTAGCCCTTTCCTATTCATAGTTATTGACAGTCGCTGCTATTGTGTGATGGAATAACAATGGTCTTTGCTGGCCCAGGCTGCCATCACAGCACATTGTTTTGGAAAGCAGTCACTGGTCAACCACTAACTTGACCTTTTTTATGGCGTTAGGCGTCTGGAGGGCTGTTTTTACTCTCTCTGTGGTTGACCACTGACATGAATGAATTCAAGATTGCCCTTCCCTCTCAAGAGCACATATAAAAAAAGACTCTTTCAAAATATTATGAATCGCTGGTATTAATAATAACTTTATTTGTATAGCACTTTTCAAAACACAGAGTTTGCTTCACAGTTCGAATAAAAGCCACAGACTAAAGATGAGTAACATGAACCAACATACAGAAACATAATCAACAATAGGGTCACGCATTCATTTCAGCATGCACACTGCTCAGAAAAACCTCGGAAAAAAAATAAACCCATATCCCCAAATTAATGAGGAAAAGATTAAGAGAAGGTTAATCTATAAAAAAGGAGTTTTCAGTAGTCATTTAAAAACATTTTTTAGACTCTGCTGACCTGATAGTCTAAAGAAGGTTATGCCAAAATTTGGGAGCTATAACTGTAGAAGTGTGTTTTCCCCTGGCTTTAAAGTAAAAGTGTGGAACAGTTAGGAGACCCTGATCTGATCATTTGAGAAGTTGGCTGCAGTAAAAAGGTCTCAGTAGCTCTTATATACAAGTAGGGCTTTTTTGTTTAATAATAGGATTTTAAAGTGGATATAGAGTTTCACTGGGAGCCATTAAAGGGAAGAAAAGTAGGTGTAATATGTAAGCAACAGCTAGTTTTTGTTAGCAGCCTTGCTTGGTGTGTTTTACACCAGCTGGAGGTGGGTTATGAAGGACTGGGAGATGCATGTGAAAGGTGAGCTACAACGTTCAAGTCAGGAGAAAAACAAAAGTGTGTACTAAAAGTTACTGGATATCGAACAACACAAGGTTCGATAGTTTCACTGTATTTCTTAGATGAAGATAAAAAGACTGTGTGAGCTTAAAGATTCAAAAATTCAGGTGTTGGTCAAGATGACACCAAGGTTCTTAGCAGATGTTTTGATGTTACTGTCAAGTGGCCTGATCCACTGACTGATCTCCTCAGTATTTTCTCAGATATGTAATGTTCACATGTCAAAAAGAGTCACAAGACTGTGCGGTGTGCACAGACACACAGCATTCACATGATTCTCCCCCTTAGCAGGGGTCAGAGGTCTTGAAAATAAGAAGACAGTGCAAAGCAGTGCTAATTAAAAGAGGCATCTTCTATCCTGTGTGAGAAGCAGTTCTGTGGGTGCTCAGAGGAGTATCCTGTCATTTGTATGACATGAACTGGCATGAGACTTGGTCAGCAGAAGCAGCTACTTGTTAGCAAAGCTTTTTAGGTTTTCCACCCTCAGCTAACACACCACAAATGACAGACTCAGCAAGCAAATTCTTTTAGTGCGGTAATATAAACACAGCTATATGTCTTCAGGCTGCCATGACATAGATCTGTTTAGATTGGACAGACTAGTAAAATATAAATGTTAAAAACTAGTCCTTCTTTTCTTCTTTCCTTTGCTCAGGCAAGGCTGTGTTCCTGGCACGGGACAAACACCACCTGACAGACCTGTGCCACGTGATCCGCCACGATACCCCCTACCTGTTTCAGGAGTACGTCAAGGAGTCGCACGGCCGTGATGTGCGGGTTGTTCTAGTGGGCGGCCGAATCATTGGCTCCATGCTTCGTTGCTCCACTGATGGTCGCATGCAGAGCAACTGCTCCCTGGGTAGGCAGACATTAAATTACCGAGTTATTCCCACTGTCATGGTAAAACCCTCTTCAAGTTTGAAAGTCATGTGGTTAAGTGGTATTGCTGTTTGAGAACAAAAGCTCTTCTATTTATTATAAACATTTGAATATGGCTACATTTTTATCGTCTAGGTTTCCACTGGGGGAAAAACTGCCTTTAAAAAGAGATTAACTTAGTAATAAGTAAAGTATACACGAGTTATTAACAAAGACCTTCAGAAAGAGGGGCTGGCCTGCTCATAGCATATATCTAAAATTTGGCTATAATTAGTGTAATGCTTCTGAACTCAACTTTGGGAAAAAGTGCAAAATCAACAGGCTTGTCCTGACTCTACCCTGGAGAAATATCACGCAGCACAGCAATCCAGCTGAGGAGACTGATCTTCACTGTCAGAGGATGAAAGTTTTAGTTTAGCTGAGGCTGTAATACACTGTGACATATTTAGGACATCAGTCATCACAGTCTCCTGCATTTCTGTAGCACATCTCTTTGACACTTCTAGAGGATATTTGATGTGGTATTTAATAGTGAAATTGAATATTGAAAATAACCAGAAAACATTAAAGGATCCAAAATTTTCCCCACATCATTTTTTATGTAATTACTCTTGATTTATAAAAGATTAGTTGCTTTGTGACCAGAGGAGAGAAATCAGGCTTTTGCTCAGTCTATCATGATGTCACATGAAAGAATTGTAAATTGTGGTTTGTACTAAAAAGCCTGATGTTCCTTCCTGAATTGTCAGGTGGTGTAGGCATGATGTGCCCCCTGAGTGAGGAGGGCAAGCAGCTGGCCATCAAAGTGTCTAACATCCTGGGCATGGATGTATGCGGCATTGACCTCCTGCAGCTCAACGATGGCTCGTTTGTGGTTTGTGAGGCCAACGCAAATGTGGGTTTCATCGCCTTCGACCAGGCCTGTGGCATGGATGTAGCAGGCATTGTTGCTGACTATGTTCTGTCAATGCTCCCAAACCGCCTCACTCGCAAGATGTCGCTGCTGTCCGTCGTGTCAAGCACCAGCGAGACCAGCAGTGAGCCTGAAGTGTGCAACGTGCCTTCTGGCGGTGGCTCGCTGCCCGAAGCCGTCTGCAACATGAGCGTGGGGTCAACTTCAAGCGAGAGCGACCCAGAGCTGGCCGAGCCCTCCCAGTCGTCACCCTGCCAGTCCACAGCCCCCAGCCTGCCTGATCTCCCAGACCTAGCTGATCCAGCTTACAACTTCAATACCCTCCTTGCCAATGAGATCAAGTTATTGACTGAGTGAGCCCAAACATCTTTATGCTCACACACAAACCCCACAAATGCATTTCAAACACACACACACACACTGATAGCATCAACATTCCTTTAAAAAATGCATATCAGTCCAAAAACCATGAAAACAGAAGAACAGAGAAAAAAAAAACGTAGCCCTTTTCAGACATGCAATATGTAACACTGCTGGTTTCATCAGTCTTAAAGTGACAGCACCCTGTCATTCAGACATTATGTAACCACTCCTTATGGCTTCATACAGATAGAGCCATGGTGTGTTCGATATTTTTGCCATAGAAAAGTACAAAAGACCTGACATTTTCTTAGGATCATTTGGTTCTTTTCCACGTTATCCCTAACAGCAGGGTCTGAGTGTGTGGTGCCAAAAACAAGAGCTCTCTTCTGCTCCTCTGCATTGGAAATTGCAAAAATGAGTCATAGAAGAATATTTTAATACTAATGGAAATTTGATTTTTGCCCAATGGGGCATTTGCTAGAAGGCTGAGCAAGTCTTAAAGATGAAGGTTTTTATGTCAAAGTGATGAAGGTGCTCATTCACACTTGAAGTGACACATTTAGTTGCCATCAGATTAATGGAAACAAGCGCATATCTGAAAGGGGCTATCCTGACACATCCATGGACACAAACACTAAGGCATCTCATGCTTACACAAAAATAGAAAAAACAAACAAACAAAAAGAGATCTGAGGCTGCTCCCCTGACGCTCCTCTCTTTGCATCTCTGTTCCCAAAACCACAAACCACACGATCTTAACCTAAATTGCAGCATGAGGTTAGAGTGGGACATAGAAATTAGTGCCAAACTGGCCTTTATGAGCTCCCACATGGTGTTTGTGGATGGGTGAGGGCATACACCTGACATGTTTTAAATCATCATATTATAATAACATTATTTTACATATAATCTCTGTTGTCATATGAAATGTTTTCTGCTTTCTGCAGTCAGGTTTGGTGAATTGGAGATGACATGAAGTGTTTTCAAGTAGTAGGGATGCTAGGTGCACTACTCTGTCCGTTCCAGTGCAGCGATGTAGTGCTGAAACTGAGGGCACTGGAGAGGACCCGCAGTCATCCTGCACTAACAGGAGCTGTAAAAGATTCATGTCAACAAGCACCAGATGTGTTTGAGTGGCAAAACTGGAATATAAAACAGGAACTAACTGCTCAAATTTTAATTTGACATTCCTAGTATAGTATGTTTGTTTAGCCTTACCAGCAGTAGCAGTCTGCTACTGCTAGGCCACTAAATGCCTAGCACTTTATTATTTTTTCTCTTGCTAAGGTGACATATTTAGGAAAGTTTAGACAGAGTGTGAAAGCTGCATCTACATCTGCAAACAAAATATACCTCAAATAAGTGACTTCTCACTGCCATAGGATAACATAGATATTCAGACATACAATACATATCAGCCAGGATCCTTGTGGTTTCAAATGGCCCCTGACATGCTTTATGTTTTTCTTTTCTTTTTATCTTTTATGTAAATATTTAGATAGTCAGTTAAATAACTGTATACTTACACCCAGGCAGAATAGACTGGAATAGCTGAAACAGTTGCCTACATTGACATTTTTAATTTGTTGTGGGGTAACTCTTGTCTATAGACTTTCAATATTAAAAGGCAGAGAGTGAAATTTGGTGCTAAACTTTCTGGATTTGGTTAGATGAGACTTCTTAGCCATATTATGTGTAGAAATAAGCATCCTAATCCACAAAATAATGTTGGCATAATGTACAAAAACTCCCACAAAAAACCCTATATTTTTAAAGTCTTCATAAATATAATTTAGCTTTTTTTTCCTTTCCTGAGAGAAGAAAAGAAAGGAAATCCAGGGATTAGAGCAGCTAAGACCTTTGTGTTTACTTTTTTTTTGTTCCTTTGAATTTACCTCCTGTATGCCTCCTTAAATGAATAACATAGCTGTAGGGTGTGCTGCGCAACCATTCACTAAGGTTTAATTTACAGGTATGATCAAAAGCACAAAAATGAAACCCCAAAATTGTTTCACATGGTGACGGTCATGTTGTTAGGCTTGTATAACGCTTTCTGCCGAACGCAACTCAGGGAAGCAGCCTGGATCTCAGCCCTGACCCCAAAAAGACATGAAACATCCATCCAAGCTAAAGACATGTCTAAAACATAACACATACCTACAACTAGACAAAATATACATAAACAACAATGAAAAAAAAGGTTGTAAACTACAGTGTAAGACTTTATGGTGTATGCCATGGTTAACATGCACTTTTTTTTCCTTGCTTGTTTTATATTGTTCCTCGTTTACTTCCTAATTTATGGTATTTTTAAAGAAAAAAAGGTGGTTTGTGTGCACTAATATTGTGTCAATAAAGTGAAACCGCTGTGAAGCTTAATTTTATTTCCCTTGTGTTGCGGGCCCAATTTACTAACTGTCTGGAGTCTTAACGGCGGGCCCCTGCTGGAGGGTGCCAAATCTAAATCTGCCAGACAACCAGAAAAGGAAGCTTTTAAGTCTGCTGTCAAATGATCACAGTGTCTCCACTGAGGAAAACAACATCATTTACTCTACTGTGATCTTTGTCCAGTATCCATATGATCAAAGTATCTGACAAACTGTGAAATTCGCTGATGTCCACCCTCCTGATGGGGGAGGGCTGCTGGGTGTGCACATCAAATCACATCCTGACATAAACGCTTGTCTGGTGAACTATCTCCAGTTGTCGTCCCCCATTCTTTGAAGTATTTGTCTTTGTATCAAAACCTGCGTCATTCCACATCGTGTTGATAACTGTAAATATAAAGATCACATATCTTAAAAGTCATGATTAGCTAGCCATAGGAAAGAGTGGAATATTAATTTCTCTCCTCTGATCCCTGCTTGAATTTGTATTTGATACACGATCCATCTAGCCAATGTGCTCCATTGACTTTAAGAATGCCAGTTTATCATCTGGTTTTCTTTGGGAACACTGGTTTAAGGATCACTTGAGGTCAAGGTCCCAATTCTGACTGATTCCTTTATGCTTGGTCTCTATAGATTACTGTTATAAAGTAAATAAACGGAATGGAAGCTACTGAAAGGAACAGGGTACCACATGCTAGCAAAACAGGGAAGGAAACTGATTGGCCTGCATGTAAGTTGGCCAGTTTGGAACAAACATGTAGGGACCTCTGGATGAGTCACTGTGTATAACAACAGAGCACAAGCTCAATATTTAATTCCGAACTGCTGCTAATATCAGAAATTGAAAAAGGGAATATGGGAAAATCTGAGCGTTTTCGTGTTTTACTGCCTCTAAATACATAAATGAATCAGAATGCCAAAAAAATCGACCAACAGCAAATGTTTAATTGTTTAAATTCAGTGCAAATAACACAAGTAGTGAGATGATTTTAAAACTTATTGTTTTGATATCGATAATTGTTTTAGAATTGTACATATTGTGTAAGATCTCACCAATTAAATGTTCGTTCTGACGCGAACCTTGGGTTTTCTAACAGGTTTACGACACTCTTTCCATTGCAGAAGGACGATGCAATGTTTTTGCCTCTAAAAGTGCAGCTCTCTTGACAAAACGCAGACACTGGAAATCTTTAATTATGTCTGCATTTGGCGAATTGGTGCAGAGGCTCTGGGTTGCTAGGTACAAAACAAGCAAAAACATTGGATCACAAAGGTTTGAGCAAATGCCCTTGACCATTTTTGTGTTCCATAAAATTTTGACAGTGTTAAGCAATGAATCCCAAAAGGATGTAATTCACTAATGTTCAAAATGATGTATATATATATCCCTCTTTTTTTTTTTAGATTAAAATAAAGACAAGTCATTATCCAGAACCAGTAAAAATGTGCCTTTTTTCTTTTAACTGCATCTGTGCATATATTTTTTTTATTTTTTTTTTTATCCAGAACCAATAACACTGTACAGCATATGAAAAATTTTGCATTTGATTGTACATTGTTTTTTCTTCTTAGTAATTTATCAGTGTGGGGCTGAACAAATATCCTTAAGGAGCAGATCCCCCAGCGATGGGCAGGGCTTAGTACTATGACTCCTCAGAGCCAGGATGTGGGACTGTGTGCAGGCTCTTCACCAGCTGCAGCAGGGCCCGGATGGGCTCTGTCAGGTCATGGTCTGGTATCAGCTGGCTGACCTGCAAGGCTGTGCTGCCAAATCCCTGCGCCTGGCACACAGAAACAAACACAGCAACTGCAGCTGTTAAACCCTCCGGAGAGAGTAAATCTGCCTTATATAATGATATCATTGAAATTGGACCGCAACCCAGTTGACTTATTTACCCCGCTTTACCCTTTAGTAAGTTGGTCTGCAGGGCTGTTATGTTACCCTTTATAATTAGGAAAGATGTGAATATATACATTTTAAGATAAAAAAACAAAAACATTTAGTCTAGAACATTTGAGCTTTATAGTAGCATTCGTAAAATAGCTGCAATTTGTCAATAAGTGTTTCAGTATTCAGTATTACATAGTCGGGTCATTAACACTTTATTCGGGTAATTTTGCTTCCATTCACTAGCACAGTGACTTTTAAAGCAAACAATGAAGAGGCGACTGATATGCAGCCTTTTAGCATTAAATTTATCCCAAGTATTGCATTTACTGTTTTAATAGAATTGCAGACATTTTTATACCCAGTCCTCACATTTCAAGATCCTCAGTAATTGGACAAATTACTGACAAGCAGTTTCATGCCTGTGTTCTTTCCTGTTTTCTAGATCTAAATATCTGGAGTTGATTTTCTGATTTTTCAGAAAATAAATAAATAAAATTTAAAAAATATATAAAAGTAGATAGATGAAAGCAAGATAAACCAGAATAATGGGAAGAGATGTATGGAGAAAGATGGAAACAGCTCATGACCTGAAGCATACCACATCGTCTGTCAAACAAGGTGTAGGTAATGTCATGATGTCATTACTCAGTGGCCAAGACAAGTCCCCTAATTTAAACCCAATAGCAAGCTTTTCAGTTTAAAATGTGTCCCTATCCAAAAACCTTGACATAACTGCATCGACCCACAGCTCCCCCAGTACCACATACAAAGCTGATAACACTATAGATAGGCTCTTTTATCTGTTCAGAGAAAGTATTTATATTTTCCTCAAAATAATAATGCATCTCAATCATGATAACTGTCTGTTCTTACACTGATGTACTTTTGTAAGTACTGCACTAAGTCAAAAACTCAGAGACCTGTAGCATTAACAAGAACAGACAGTAAAACAAAACTAGCATCACACACAATACCAACCATTAAACAGCATCATGTATTATTATTATTTTAACTTTGTAGTAAATACAAGGAGAAAATAATGATTTAACCAGGATACCATGGCACACATGGTATTAGCTGTGCAGATAGATCTCTATGGCTTTATCTGCCTTATCGCCTCACATCTCAAAGTTAGAAGTGACACACAAAAAGAGCTGCAGCTTTAAGAAGAGACTGGAAATCAAGGCCACAGTCAGAGCGTTGAGACAGTCTCATCAGCTACCGCTAAGTCCCACCTTATTGTGAGACTTAGCGGTAGACAAATAGACATAATCCCATCTTCAGACAACACAAGTAGGAAATAGGGAAATGGGGAAATGGGTCACGGTGGCAAACTAAACTTCTAATACCTCACGAGGTGGCTCACCTTGAGGAAGTCTCCTCCTAGGAATGACAGCATGGCCAGGCAGTGGGCCACCATTGCAATCCTTGCTGGCTGTTTTCTGTAGTCTTTCTGCTCAAACTCCAACATAGTTCTCAACATCTCATCCACTTCAATTTTCTCGGCTTTGTCTGATTAAAAGACATGGACACAAAACCCCCCCACGTCTTCTAGTTTACTGTGGTCTAAAACATGCTTTACACCTTAAACAATGAAAAAAAATCAAGTGGCATGCATGTGTTCAAGTTTGATCAAAACATACGTCTCTCTGTATGTCTGTGTTGTCCCTTGTAAACATCCCAAATAGCATGGGAAACTGTTTCGCTGACAGGCTTAGCATTATATGTAGGGCAGCAGCTGTGATACAGGGCAGCATGGATGCTGCACAGCCACAGTAGTGTCAGCAGTGGTCTCTAGTCAACTCTAAGCAAGCTTGCGTAAATCTGGGGTTTAGCTTTCAGATTGCACAGCAAGACACACTCTAAATATAGAAGTGCTGACCTTATTTTTTCAGTGACACTCCAGTGGAGCTGTTGGCAGTTGACAGTTTGGAGCATGATGAATGATGGACTGGTGATGTTATTGTCTGATTATGCTGTACTGTTGAATTGGCTAGATTGGTTTTATAACCTTTTTATAACATATATACAAAACATATATGCAGGGGGGGCTGAAACAAACCATAAAAGGAGTCCACCAGTTGATTTTGGATGTTTTGTTTGCGAGTCTCAAAAAGTCTGGTCAGGTGACGGTGCCAAATACACGCCACCTACAATATAAGCAAAAGAATGTAAAAGGCATAGAAGCTAAATTTAGTCACAAGGGCAATGAGAACATAACTGACCTCAGAGTACAAGGAACGAACAGTGGGCATCTTCCCCTGTTTGATAAACACATCAGCCATGAGAAAGTAGCCCCGAGAGGTGACTGTGCTGTCCAGACCATACACCTCAGCAGCAAAGTAGATCTGGGGAAATCAAGTTATATACATACTGATGCATACAACACCAACACAAAAGGATTAAGTTTTTGTACATTCTGAGATATGAACCTGCACTTGCACCATGCACTACTGTGCAAAATCTTGAGCCATGCCTCATGCCTTTATGGTTTACCAAAAAAAAGGGGGAAACATGTGAAAAGTGCTTATTGTTCCATTCTCTATTTAAATGATTTCCGGTTGCGTTAGTAATGTTGAGGTTCAGGTTCTGGGGAAGCCAGTCCATGACTGATCTTGTTCCATTATGTGTTATTCTAACCAGGTTTGCTTTTACTACATTGGCATTGGCAGTGTGTTTTGACTTCACTGTCATGCTGACAAACCAATCAGACACTTTCCAGATTATTTTGCATGGTGATGACTGCTCTCATTATTCCATCAATCTAAATCATCACTCCACCATGTTTTACAGATGGCTTTTCTCCCTGTTTCCCATCCTTAAACGTTTCTTCTTGTCACCCTTCAACTGAGACTATTTCTGATGGCATATGGATAAACTCAAGGGCCCAGATGGTTCTTTTAGGGTCTATGTCAAGTAGACAGCTTTTCTAGGTGACTTCTTATTTTGTGTTCCCCTTATCCAGTTTCCTCAATAGCACACCAGGACGGGATATGCCAAGTTTTCAGCTCTTCAGGAATCACTTTGTTAGTGCAAAAATACTATTTTGCGCCTTCCACATTGTGTTGTCTTTGGCATTTTTCATAGCGTCACAAATACTGTGCTTTTGTGAGAGGCTGCTAGTGACACAGTACCTGAACATTAAAATTGGTTCTTTGCTAAGTTGTCTGTTATGTGTAGACATAACACTGGTCCATACCTTTGAGTTAGGGGCCATTGTTATGCTTGAATGATTCACGGGTCAATGTTAAATGGCTTAACAAACAAGCAAAAAAAAAACAAAAACCCTCATACTTTTAAAAGTAGTCAGGTACAAGGACTGGATTAAAATGAGTGAAAAGAAAACCTTGAAAACTATTGCTCAACACCCCTTACAAATTCTAAGAAACTCTAATGCAATACACAATACTGTACCGTATTTAGAAAAACATGCTCGTGCATTAAACAAGCCATTATGGATTTCATTTGGTTAGCAAATTGCTTCTGCTCTTCACAATATCAATAAAGTTATGAAACAGTTAATGTGCTAAGTATGACACAGACATCATTTGCAAAGTTATGCAGCGCAGTCTCCAGGTCTCCAGTCACCACATGGAGGCGACCCAGGCTCCTGTGGAGCTGGTGTTGGATTTTGAGATCACATTCGGGATTCTTCAACACTGCCCACTCTGCCTGGGAAAGGAAATCTGTCACACGGTCTAGATTACCCAAACCTGGAGATGCACACACACACACACATGGTCATGCATGAAGCATTACACGATAAGAGAACATTTGAACTGAGAAGCCGTTTTGTGCTCGTTTCTCACCCATGTTGGCTTCAGCCAACAGCAGGTAGGCAGGGACCAGCTGGACGGTGTTAGGGCCATGAGCGTCTATGGAACAGCGCAGGCAGAGCTGGGCAGCAGGCAGAGCCTCTTGGTGTTTTCCCTCAGACAGCTTACTTTGAGCCACCAACCTGCAAATCTCAATAAGCTCTGCCTATATAAGACATCAAATCCAACATATTAATCAAATTAAATAACTTATTTCCTCTTAAAATAAAAAAATATATATCTCAGTTGTCTATACACTAATGCTTCCATTTGACTGTTGCTCTCAGCTGTAAAGCAACACATAATTTTTCCAAAATCTATATTTCCAAAATTAGAAGCTACAACCTAGACCTCGTCCTTATGCACCACAATGATATATCATATAAAGAATTCAGAGAAAAAGGGAAAATAAACCGTTCACGGAATAACAATATAGTCTTTTTGTGTATCTTCTTTGCAACCGAGATTCAATCTTCAAAATGTCATTTTTTTCACCAAATATGTGGTGCCAGTGCTTTCCACGGATCCTTACCTTTTTAATTTGTATTTCAGTGTGACTGGTCTGTTGGAAACTGTGGAGTGTCAGGGTGTGGATGGGAACAAGCAGCTGACAAATTCTCTTGTGGATCCCCACCCAGTCGGCCTGCTGGTGCTCTGCATCACTGGGTGTTTTAAAAACCACAGGTCATACGATCATATTTATATTCTCTTAAGCCACCTCAGGACTTTGCGAGAAGCATTTTTATGCATAATAAATCTCCCCCGTGCACACTGAGACTGAAGTTTTCCTGGCAATGAAGCTATTGATAAAGAATCACGATTTATGACATAAGCTGAGCTGCAGCGCATACTTGGTGGGAATGATTTAAACATACGGATCAGGCTGGCCTCTCTTGTCCAGACAGATACTATTATGTGTACTTGAATGTAAAAATCTCTGTGCAGTAACAGCTTGTTTGGATTCTGCTAACATTTTCAGGGCAGAGTCTCTCTGATTCAGGAGATATCATCTGAGTACACAGAGGGCATACTAAATTATATGCCATTACATAACTGGTCTGTAATTTTGTTCATCTGGCTCTCCTCTTCTGCACACTTGTGTGGAAACTGTCTTGCTTTTCAATGGGATTTTTTCCCCCCCACTGTGAAAAATGTGCGCTCACTCCAGTGTACTTGTGGTTATATGGTCTTCAGTGAGAACCAAGAAGCTGGTAAAAATCTGACCATGTCATATCAACAGTAGCACTGACACAGCTTGTGCTTGTAAAAGAGAAAGAGACAGACAGAAAGGCACACACAGAGATACACACAAATCAAGTGGTCTTCTCAGGATGTACTCTCTGGTCCCTGCTGAGCTTTCTATGCAAAATACACCAAACAGTCACCACACACATGACTCACATGCCAAAGTAGGATGACTTTAGACTAAACCATTTTAACTTAAAGCCCTATTCTGACCCACATTTATTACTTTGGCTCAATCCGTCCATTGCTTCACGCGAAAGCCTGGTTCTTATTGTCTGACACACACACACATATATATAAGTAAAACAAAATTTTGTGCCTCTCATTCACCCATTTTAAACGCTGAAAGGATAGCAGCCACAATAAGTGTCTGTAAGCTGCCTGAGACTGGCTTTAACTGCTCATCCCTTTCCTTAAATCCCCACGGGGAGTGATCTCGCCACATGCTCCTCTTCACTACCCACAGTGTGTGCCAGCGGGGAAACTGCCTAGCACCATGTTATGGTCTGGAACCGCATATAAAACAGTGTCAAAGAAGGTATACATAAAAGCTGAAGCTCAGCATATTACATTATGAAAACAACACGCAGGCAACAGAACACAAATAAGCGTTGTGGTAATGTATTTTCCAGCTGTTCCGCTCCGTCCTTATGACAATCACACTAAAGCGCCCTCCTTACTGACGTGTTACGTGTGTGGAAGTGTAGGAAGGGGAAAAACATGGCGAACGCTGCCACCTAGCGCCCAGCCCGTAAACACGATTTTAACCAAACCACATAAACTAAACACATTACACGTCTTTTTTAAAAAAAAATATATAAATAAGGTGCAGGCCGTTAGCATGAGCATAGCCCCGCTACATCTCGGAAAAACTGAGCTTACCAGTAAAAGGTGACTCGACACTTGGTGCATTGCAGGCGGGCTTTTTTTTGGCAAAGCTCACAGAACTTTTCCGCTCCTTTGGGTAAGGCAAGAGGAATTATCGCAGACGCTTGAGGTTCAGCTTCCATTATTGCTAGGAAGCTCGTTTATGAGTCGGCATGAGCTTTGTTTGCAACATAAAGAGTAGCTTCTTAGCTATTAGTTTCCAAAGATTATACCAGTTAGGTTTCCCTGTTTAGTTTGTGGTTGACATGGCAACAACCTCAACAGTTTCCCTCCCTGATGTAAAGCTGGTTTAAACACATAACAGAGACTTAAAGCTTTGTGGTTTTGTCTGATATTTATTAGGAATATATATTTATATATATAAAAAATATTAGGGGAAATATGCAAAAATAAAAGAAATTCAGATGCCTCATAATAAGGCCAGTGTCACTTACTTATGTATTACTTTATGTGGTTAGCACATGACAGTGAACAGTAACAGTGAATAACAAAATAGTTTCTGCAGTGAAAATGTCTGAAAACATGCAAGCATTAAACCTTTTATATCCTAAGTTTTATTTCCTCTCAGGATACATGTCTACACAAATAAAAACATCAGCAACATTTTAGCAAATATAACATAGGCACGTGCTTCTTTCCAACAATAGGGCGGGTTGACATTGTGTTCCTTTTTTTAGCTCACTACTTCTTGCGCAGATGGATGTATAAGACGCCGCTAAGCAGCAACAATGGGACACACACCCAAGCCAGGATGAAGCAGTAGCCAAAGTGTCCTGTCAGCTTTTTGTCAAGGATTTCCTTGTTGTGTATTGCGTAGATGAGTGCTGCAGAAAAGGCTGTCAGGCCTGAAATACACACACACAAAAACATACATGCAAATAATCATTAGTTATTTGATCAGATAGTAGTTTGTAGTGTTAGTACCTACTAATTAAGTCACATAAAGTATAGTGGCATAATCTCAAATATTTCAAGTCACATGTTAAAAAAATAAATAAATGCACACATTGGCACTGTATTTTGCAAGCTGCTTCACTTCACTGTTACCTGCAAAGATTTGACACAGTCCAGTGAAGTAGAAGAGACCGCCCCTAGACATGGTGAAGAGCAGACCCAGGAACACCAGGAAAGAGACCGATGAGAAGACCACCGAAAGAACCATTAAGACCTGCACTGCCTGGAGCCATTCTGAAGAAGTAAACCATTCCTCGAGTCACATTTTTACCTTCAAGAGAGAGCTAGTTCATTTTACAGAAATATATAATCTGGAACAAAAACTTACGATTTTCATTGTTGGGTGAACACAGCCAGCTTTCTGTGGAGTTGTCATACCTGCAGCTGTGCCATAGATCGGAGTTTTCCATCCCTTCCCACACCCACCAAGACTTAAAAGAGAGATCAGACATTACACACAGAGTCAGCTATGTCACACATACGAAAAATAAACACTCGCCACTTCCTAAAGTTGACTGTTACCTTCTCCATGGTTGCAATAATCAGGATTGCCAGTGTGATGAGATGCAGCAGGGTGACAAACATCAGCAGGTACGGCATTTTTAGTTACCTGCCAAAATCAAACACAACTTTTTTTTAAAAGTTTCCTGAGCCACTGGCATCCGGCGCAGTAAAGGAAATAGTGTGTGAAGCTTTTAATGTGTTTGTTGGTTCCACAGTGAAAGCCAGCGTTGGGCACTTTTCCTGTTTTTGGAACTTAAAATGGAAAAATCTGAGGAGCTGAACAGAGTTTTCTCTGTGTTGCATAAGACCAGGCTTTAAAAACGAGTTATTTCAAAAACTTCTCTTTGACTGGGCATGTGTGTTTACAGCCTACAGCAGCCCTGCAAAAGAACCTGTGTGGACCCAGTGAAACCTAAGTAACGCCAAAATAATTACTCAGTTAACCTCTCTGCTCCTCTGAAGGCTTCTTTCATCACGAAAGGGTTAATGGTCTGTAATTAATCCACATTTAAATGTGGATTAAATCCAAATCTACTTTTAAACTTGTAGTAAATCAGTCTGAGAGGAAAAAAGTGTTTTACAAAGATTTAACATTTTACTTTAGTGTGCAAAACTGCTAAACTGTTTCCTAAATAGAAATTCAAGGAAACAAAAAGCAGATGAGGAGGAAGAAAGGAGGCTTACAGGAAATGAAGAAGCAGGAAAAATTGCCTGTAAAGATCTTTATCTGAAGGAGAGGACAATTTGGATGGGCGGTGGAGTCACAATTACTCTCAAATTATGTCATTACGCTTGATTTCACCCATCGCATTGTAATCCAAAGAAAAAAATCATCTGAAAATGATCATTTTTGTGTAAGAAAACTCAAATACAGACATTACAATGACACAGTGTGTGATATAATCACTGCCTTTAGCCAGGCTGATAAATGACGTGGTCTACAAACTATTAAATGTTATGAAAGACACATCTTTGTTGTGAAGGACACATCTTTGTAGGTACCTCGTTAAATCACATGATTCAGAGAAGTTGCATCAAAATTCAAAGAAAGCTCTACTTACCCTGGTTGTGGCTTATTCACTTGAACTAGATCTCAGCAGCTTAGCAGCAGCTTCCCCGCTCTGCACTATAGTAGCCCCTCTTGGTGGTCCACTCTTTTCTAGCTTAGCCACACCCCCTTTATTTTGGTCACCTACTCCCAAAGTTTCCAGGGTGAACGCCCATTTCCTCTCTGCAGCACAGAGCTGCCTTTTGCCCTGACTCGTCACCATCCAAAAAAAGTCTCAAGTGAGACCCGCCTATATGCAGTGGAGACACATAAACCCACATGAAAAGATTTTTTCAGTAAACAGTCCACTTAAAGTGCTCTCCGGTGTACGTGCTGCCCTACCTCACTCATTCATGTTGGTGTAGACAAGAAAAATAAACACTCAGCTGCAACATAGACAGTACAGATTGCGCTTGTCGCACATAGAAAACGTTGACGTGATGGAACAAATGGACTGTTCAGGCACGCATCATCAGAGACTTTATATTAATATGAAAAACACTGTTTAGACCAAGGGTGTCAAACATAAGGCCACGGGAGCCAAAACGGGCTCCAATCCAGTCCACGTCATGAGTTTGGAAAATGTGAAGGAAGAGATCAATTTTGGACTTTAAACTGTATTTTCTTAAGTTTTACATCTTTTGCTACATTCATACTACACCAAAGTAATTAAGTAATAGAGAAAAATTAAATCACAGGAGTTTGAGGAGTTTGACAGTTTGTTTTTTTTACTAACTACTATATAAATTTCAGTTTTTCTTTTTCAGCAAGAAAAAAAAGGCCCTCAGCACATCAGGCAACACTTTTAATTTGAAGGCAAGTAGTCTCTCTTTCCAGTTTGTGTTGCACTTTTCACATATTTACAGGGAGAGTAGCGCATTTGTTGGGGAGTGTTTGCAGAGAAGTTATCGTCTTCTGTGCAACCGCAGCGATCTGCTAATGACCAAAGTAATATGAAGGAGGCTTTACGGATACCTCTCGTTGACCAGTTTCAATTTGCAACTGCCCTCAGGCAACCATTGTCAGCCAGGCTGGGAATCTAGATTTATCCATTACCTGAGCGAGTAGGACCTTATTAGTTTACTGTGGGCTCAGGTGGTAGAGCGGGTCGTCTACCAATTGTAATGGCCCTGGATCTGACTCTGACCCAGTCCAGATGTTGATAAGTAGGGCCAGATGTTGCCTATCAAATGCACTTGGTTTAACAGATCATCAGCAACTATGAAGGTGATATAAATTTAAGCGGAATATTTTGCAGCAATCAGCTGCATGCTAACACAATATTAGAACAATGCCACAATATTCAGGAGTGGACATTCCAGCAAAATTCACCCCAAGGTCAAACCATGCAATGCTTAGGGAAATGCCACAAAACCCAAAGGCTACATCTAAGACTCTACATGCCACAAAAATAGACTTTAAAAGAAAAACAAATAAAAAACAAATCCCGGCAGTTCCCCAGGCCTACAGTTTGGGGAAGTTATAACATATTATAACCTATTTTCCCCAAAAGGTTTTTATAGATTTGAAATAAAATATATTTTTACAGCTGCAGGAAAGTCTGCAACTGCAGTGTTTTTGGGTTAATCAAGGATCATGACCATCCAGTTTTTTTTCCTGTGAATGTTATGATCATCACTCTTTGATTTGCTTTCGCCGATCTGTTGATGATGTTTTGACTAGTTAATCATCATCAACTTTTTATTTTTTAGGCTTTTGTTTTTGGCAAATTCTGTGGATGGCAATGCTTTTAACATGACACTAAGTGAGCACTCTCCCCACCCATCACCCATTGGTGAACTTTCATCCCCAGAGCAGTAGGTGGCGATGTTGTGCTAATTTATCTGTTTTTGCTTTTGTTTTCATGATTTAACCTTCTGCTTTTCGGCTTGTGCCTGTCAGTGCCTACTATGCCTGTTGTATCATTGGTTATTTATATCTCCCACCTCTCAGTATATTTTATTTTTATTTATTAGTGTGGATGCTCATTAAGCATCCACAGTATTGTTCTTCTTTTCTTTATTATTATTTTTATTTGTATAGATTCCGTACGTTTTTCGCCGTCTATCTCCTCCGACACCGTTCGACGTAGAGAGACTGTTCAACCACCGTTGGATTCCTCTTCTTTTGGACATGACTGCTTCTACTTTTCTCGTCTTTAACTTTTATATTTTTTAAGTTATTCCACTTTTTCCAACAAAATTTTTACCATGTATTTCAATGGGAGGGTCACTCGGGGCTGGGATTGGCTGGTCGCTACAGCTGCCAGCCTATCCCAGCCCACGTCCTCCGGGATGTGGGCGTGGCTTCGCGCCGGATTTCCTTTGATCTTAAAATCGTTCAGCTATGAGCGTCCACGCTGCAGTTTCTTCAGAAAATGCATTCTCTAATTTGCATTTTATTATTTTATTTACTTGTATTTATTATTGCTCTTAATTGGTTTCTGTGAAGCACTTTGGCGTACCTCTGGTTTTTAAATGCGCTATATGAATAAAATTGTATTGTATGAGCCATAGCTAAACAGTCAGAACAGGGTTGCTTACATTGAACCACTTATGACTTATATTATACTGGTCAAGTGTTTGCACTATATCATGTATCATTCATTTATTGTTAAGTAAATAGCAAAACAATAAACTTGGTTCGAAAACTGAGTTTTATTTATGCAAAGATGAACAGTTTTATTTAGTTCCCAGAGGACAGCTCTAAAAGCACTTGTTACCACCCATCTGTTTTGGAGAGGCTATAGTGGCATTGAAGTCTATCACTCTACGGTGAAAAAGATTATACACCAGTGGAAACATTCAAGACTGCTGCCAATCTTCCTAGAAGTGAAAGTACTAGCAATTTCATCGCAAGGTCAGATCATACCATGAAATAGAAGAAAGCCAAAGAGCTACATCTGAGACACTTCAGACCTCAACTTCATAAGAGCCCAATGAGAAAAAGACTGAATTATGGCTTGTTTGGAAGGGTTCCCAGAGGAAAGTCTCTGGCCTCTAAAAAGAATGTGGCAGCATGGCTTACGTTTGCAATGTTGCATCTGAACCACGTTTGGAGATTAGACTAAAGTAGGGACATAATGCACAGCACAAAGTTTGGGGAAAACCAAACACACCGTCAGCACAAACACCTCGTACCAGCTGTTAAGCACAGTGGTGAAGGACTGAGGATTTGGGCTTTGATGTTGCAGGTGCCAGACCTGGGAACCTTGCAGATATTGCATAAGGTGACAATGATGCAAGCACGCCCACAAATTGACAACACGGTGACCAAAAAGAAAAGAATTAATGTGTTGCAATGCCCCAGTGGTGTGACCTTAAAAAAGTCGTGCATAAACTAAATGCCCACACACCTCAATGAACTGAAGCAACACTGCAAAGAAAAGTGTGCCAGAATTTCCCCACAATGATGTGAACGACTGATAAAGCAATACATAAAACGATTCCTTCAAGATACTGCTGCTAAAGGTAGTACTACAAGCTACTGAGTCATATGAAGACTCGTTTTCACATAATTATAATGCTAATGATCCTTGAGTTTGGCGAGCACGTGTGAATTGTAGCCTCAGTTTCCTGTTTTTAGCTGACAGGAGTGTCACCCAGTGCTGTCTTCTGCAGCTGTAGCCCATCTGCTTCGACTTTTGTTTGAGCGTTCAGAGATGCTATTCTGCATACCTTGGATGTAACAAGTGGATTCTTTGAGGTACTCTTGTCTGCCCGTTCACCTCTGACCTCAGCTTGGCATCACCAAACCTCAATGAACCGAAATTCCCCCAGAACGATCTGAGAGACAGATAAAGTCACAAAATCATTATGTCATGTTATAGCAATAATGAAAGGGAGATTCCACTACAGTTGTGCTCAGGGCAGTGCCCACGTTGTATGTACGTTAGCAGGCTCTTCTTTGAACTGTAGGTACTGTTTATACATGCATTGTGCATTTCAAAGTAATGATGTGGAAGTGTTTTCTTGAGGAATTTTTGAATGATGTTAGCTTAAACCGAGCACTTTATAAGAAGTTTTGCTTGTGTTTACTTTTGTGGAATGGAGATGAAAGCAGTGACGCAATAGTGGATAAAGTTAACCCTAGCAGTGCTCTTGGTATCTTGTTTTAATGTATCAAATGCATTTGAATACAGATATGCATTTTTACTAATCTATAAAATCATACAGTTAACATATCGACCATCAATATATTTTGGGCCAAATTTTTTGTTTGTGATATACTGATGGTAAACATTGGACTCTATTCGATACGGGCCACTTATATTGAGTACTAGCTACAGCCGCTGCAACACGGTATGTGTAGTTTGCTTTTATTCTGCAAAGTTGGGACATTTTTTCTCTCCTTTAGCTTTCCCAACTTGCTTTTTTCTTTCCAACCTCAAATGTTTCCTTCACAGAGCCTAAGATGTTTGTGTTTTAGTGGCAAAAAGAATGAGCAGTAAGACGTTAGCACTTGATTTAACAATAAGTAACAACTACAGAAATGGCATGCTCTAGTCCCTACATGTCACTTTTTAAAGCACATACTTTTTATTAAAAATAAGAAAGGGGAAAAAAAAATCACAAAATCGGTGATTGATTTATAACAGTCTGTTTATTAAACAAGGTAAAGATACAAAGGTTTTTTTTTCCTTTTTTTTCTTTTTTAAACACTGATAACCTTAGTTTAACTTCTCAGTCTTGGCTGTGCATATTTAGTTGTCTAGAAACTGTATATGAAACCACAATGCAAGACAGGAAAAAGT
>VUQR01024428.1:2731-14287 GCA_015108515.1 Hemichromis elongatus
ATTTAAAGAAGTCAAGCAGATTTCCTTTCAAAGCTCCTTAGACTTTTTATAGAACTCTAAAAAAAAAAAAAAAAACTGTGAAAAATGAATTACGTCCCATGACTTAAGAAGGACTTTAAATGACTTTACCAGTCTCTTGCATCATTGTGGAGGAAATTTGGCCCACTCCTCTTTACAACATTCCTTCATTTCATTTAGGTTATTTTAGTTATTTTAGTCAGGTTGAGGTCTGGACTTTGAATGGGTCATTCTTTGTAGATTTGCTGTAGTACTTGGGATAGTTGTCCCAGTTGCCTGATCCAGTATTAGGGATGCTTTGGCTGTTGGACAGATGGCCTTACATTTGACTTAACAATACTTTGGTATGCAACTGAGTTTCTGGTCAACTAAATGACTGCAAAATGCCCAGGTCCTGTGGCTGCAAAACAAGTCCCAACCATCATACCCCCACCATTATGCATAGTAGTTGGTATGAAGTGTTTGTGGTAACATGCTTGGACATGTTTTTTGACATGTTTGGACCTTGCCAAATTTGGCAGTAGCAATTATCTTTGCCACTATGACTCACTTAAGTATTGCATAGACAGTTTTTATTTAATACAGTGTTCACTTCACTTCAGTAGGAAAGCTTAACTAGTAGCTGTACTAATTTTCCAAACCACTTTGCCCCACCTTTCTCTCCAGCAGCTTAGCCAAGAATTTACACTTTGCCACCACAGTAGCACTGTCTGCTATGGCCAAATATCGCCACTTTGGTCTCATCTGTCCAAAGGAGACGGTTCCTGACTGTTCCTAAAGATGTCTCTTTAGAAAGAAGTAGCTTTCTACTGGTAACCCTTTCAAAAAACCCAAACGTGTTCATTCTTTTTCTATTTGTACGTTCAAGAGCTTTAACATTTAACATGCAAACTTAGGCCTGTGGAGTCTGAGATGTAGCTCTTGGGATTTTTGCAATTATTTTGCAACACTTAGCAATTCAGAGTTTGACATTGGGGTGAATTTCCTGGGGCTTCCACTCCTGGGAAAACTGTAGCATTGTGTTAACAAACACCTGAATAATCAGTTACAGCAAAATGCAAAAAACCTCTGTGTTTTTAGAGATGATCACATGTGCTGATGATCAGGTAGTCAAGAGTATCAACATCACCTGGCTGCTAATTACCCCTAAAATTCTTATGGAAATAGGTGGGGTGTATTTGATTTTTCAGGATTATCCATAATAAACTCAAAGTTATCCTGTTCTCAAGAATAATATCCATCTGTTCACAATGTGATATTAACTAGCTTCGAATGCACTAATCAATGAACTTTTCTGGCAGACCTGTGAGGAAGATTGGTACATCGGGACATGTAATCGAGCAGATGCTGAGCATGCCTTGCACCTGGTGAACAAGGTATATCATTAAAGATTCAGCTAAAGATATAACTGAACATTCTTTACGCTTGAGCAGATGTTAAACATGGTTATTTGGATCTATTTAACGTAAAAGTGTAAAAACAACTCACTGAAAGCACAGTTTAACAGGAATATTCTTTTCTTTTTGTAACTCATCCCGTTAGGATGGTGCATTTTTGGTACGAGACTGCTCCACCAACAGCAACTTTGAACCCTTGGTATTGGTTGTGTATCATGAGAAGAAGGTTTACAATGTCAAAATTCGGTTTATCGAGAGCACAAAAAAGTACGCACTGGGAACAGGATATCGTTCAAATGATGTGAGTGAACAAATTTCAGAAAATGTTTAATAAAGAACCCTCAATTGCACTATATTTACTGTAATTCACCTTATGTTTCCTCAGATGTTTGACTCAGTGGCAGACATCATCAAGTTCCACTCCATATTTCCAATAACACTCGTCAGTGGGAGAAACGCAATGGGAAACAAGTACCCAGACAACTGTGTGCTGACATTTCCTATAACAAAAGGGGATGTTGAACGGTTGCTACAATAACATGTGAACCTTGCCAACAATAATTTGTCAAAGTGTTTCTTTACGTCCTGTGTGTGGGGTGGGCGTGGGGGGGTTGATCAGAAGTACCTGTAATTTCTGATTATTTTGATAATAATTGTGTGCTAATGAATTTTTAAATTAATTCCATAGACAAGTGGTTCTCAAATTCTTTGGGTCCAGTGACACAAAATCTCCTATAATCCTAATATCGATATGGCTGCTTCTGCCACAGCATTCGAAAATCTCCCCACACCTGCTAGCTACCAGGTGAATAAACTAAGTTGAATACTTAGAAGCAAGTGATTTCATTGTTACAGTGAGTCACAGTCATATCAGTTCCTCCATAATGTGACATGAATTACTGGATATAATATGGTTTTGTAATTGAATTAAATGGTTCCCAAGCTATGAAATGCACTTTTTAATGATCTAGCGCAGTTTAACAAATTATTTTACAGATCCCTTGACTGTCCCCGGACCCAATTAGAGACCCACTTCTCTCTGACAGATAATTATCCTAATTTTCCTAATTTAATACCTTTAAATTGTATATTTTGTAGCAACAATTTAAAATACAAAGTCTGTAACTGTACAATTATAGAAACAAACAAGCTGGAACCAAATAGCTTAATCTTTGGTCATTTTTTGCTTTATATAGATATGTGTATAAACATATACACATATATACTGAGAAATAAAACAAATATTAAATATTAATCTCTTAAATACGAATCTAGTTTTGCGACAGTTGATTTGGAATTCAGTTAAACACAGATCATGCAAAGAACTGTGAGATATAGACTACTAAGCCTAAAATGGTTCTCTAAATCAAAATGAAAAAGTTAGCATTTTCATGTGTTTCATCTCCCTGTATCATTTTCTTGGCAGGAAGGGACTTCTGTAACTACTTCACATTTTCTTTTCTTTTCTTTTCTTTTCTTTTCTTTTCTTTTCTTTTCGAAATCAGACTTACTTCCTCGCCCTTATTTTTAACTTCCACAATACAGTTTTTCAGTCATGAACTGCATGAAATGTTATAAAGATTTTATTTTTATTTTATTTTAAATTATTACAAGAGTTAGCAAATTCCCAATGCTAGGTTTCAGTTAGCATGACACAGTGCCATTCAGTGGCTCTGGCTTTAGTGCACTGTGGCTATGTCAGCAGTACCAGTGAACTGATTTAGAGCAGCATTTGTAAACTGAAAAAGAGTGCTCTGCCATTAGAGAGGTAAGTATTTCTGTTGGTAACTTAACTAAAGGTAGCAAGTCAAACCATCTATAACATTTAACTAAAGTTTACTAATTTTTACAATATTAGTGGAAAAATTGATAGATTGAAAGCCACATTTACAAGCTAAATAGAAAATTTAAGACTAAACAAACTACTTCATAGCACATAATGAACTGGTATGCATAATTACAGCCATACACAGACAGTAAGCACATAGACAAATGGAGTCAAAGTTAAAAACATCAATTAATTTATAGATTGCAGAGTCATAGCAGGAGAGAAACAGTAAACTTGTGAGTGTATGATATTAACAACTTTCCCATTTGTTTTACAAATTCAGTGAGAAGTCATGGAAACCTATACCATGAAGCTCGCAGTGCACAGCATTTATGTTGATGTTAAGAAGGAGGTTTTGAGTCTCTGCAGTTATTCAGTCAGCAAACCCTGTTATGCATTGTATCCCTCAGCACTCCCCCACTCTGGTCATGATTTAGCATCTCATGCCTGAGTTGCTTTTTTGTTTGTTTGTTTTTTTCTAAACATTTCTACTTTCCAATAATAGTTGCAATAGTTACAGCTGTTGCAACAGTGACATCTTATTACAATACTGATTTCAAATTCAATGAGGTGTTTAGAAAAAAAAACATTATTTTGACAAATGAAATTATTATGTCACAAATTTGTTTCACTGCATATAGCTATCTATCTATCTATCTATCTATCTATCTATCTATCTATCTATATATATACACACACACACACACACACACATATATGTATGTATTATTGGCACCTGTTTGAACTCATTATTAGTATAAAAGACACCTGTCCACAACTTCAAACAGTCACATTCCAAACTCCACTATGGCCAAGACCAAAGATTTCAACTGTGGGAGCAATCATTAGAAAATGGAAGACATACAAGACCACTGATAAGCTCCCTCGATCTGGGGCTCCACACAAGATCTCACCCCATGGGGTCAAAATGATCACAAGAACGGTGAGCAAAAATCCCAGGACCTGCAGAGAGCTGGGACCAAAGTAACAAAGGCTACCATCAGTAACACACTACGCCACCAGGGAATCCTGCAGTGCTAGACGTGTCCCATTGCTTAAGCCAGTACATTTTCAGGCTCGTCTGAAGTTTGCTAGAAAGCATTTGGATGATCCAGAAGAGGATTGGGAGATTGTCATATGGTCAGATGAAACCAAAATACAACTATTAAAAAAGTAAAAAACTCATGTTTGGACAAGAAAGAATGCTGAGTTGCATCCAAAGAACACCATACCTACTGTGAAGCATGGGGATGGAAACATCATGCTTTGGGGCTGTTTTTCTGCAAAGGGACCGGGACGACTGATCCATGGAAAGGAAAGAATGAATGGGGCAATGTATCGTCAGATTTTGAAAACCTCCTTCCACCAGCGACAGCCCCAAAATATCATTGCTTTGGAGGAGATCTGCATGGAGGAATGGGCCAAAATAGCAGCAACAGTGTGTGAAAACCTTGTGAAGACTTATTCAAATTCAGTTTTATTTGTCACACATACAATCGTACAGGATGACATGTAGTAAAATGCTTATTGCTGTGCAATGCCTAACCATTAAACTACAGTTAAGAAATTTACAAAATTTCCAATTTTAAATTTGTAAATTAAGTAATAAATTAAGAATTTCAGCTAAGAAGTAAAGACTAAACTAAGAATTAAAGGTAAATTATAAGATAAAAAAGCAGAATGTGCTACATGGATCATTTAAGTTCCGCTTTTTAATTTATTTGAAAGAGACCGTCATCACAGCATGTTTCTTTTTTGTTATTTTTTTTACAACAGTTCAAAATGTGCTGATTACATTAATAAAATTGAATTTTCTCTGTAGCACTACAGTGTGTCGTTTTCATACGCAACACACTGTAGTTGTTTACAAAGCATAAAGGTAAAAACAAAAAAATATATAGTGTTATCTTCATTTTAGATCTCAAAAAGCTTTTGCGGCTCCCAGTACTTTCTTTTCTATGGAAACCGGGTCCAAACGGCTCTTTGGGTGTTAAAGGTTGCCGACCCCTGGGCTAGCCTCACTCACCTCACGAAAGGATTTCTGCTTCCCTCAGTCCATGGGAGGTTCGACCACTGATGCCATTTTAATTAGTCCGTGATGATTGGACTCAAAGCTGTCTTGCTTTTGTGACTTACAACCTTTTAAGTGAAAACAAAGTGTTACACATATTTCTCAAACATCATCTTTGTTTAAAACATTATTTTTGGAGTGGCTTCAGGAATGTTGCAGTCCCATGTGACTGATATTGTAGGAAATACATGGAACTAACAAATAAGAAGAGAAATGTCGCCCTCTCCTGGACACTAAACTAAAGCTGGACACTAACATTGTGTCTGAGTGAAGTAGACAGGTTATACACTCTGCTCTCATTTCAATTTATTATTACAATTATGCGTCTAATTCTTATTGAATAAATATGTATTTTTACAAAAAGATGTTCCGTTTTCATCTAACGGCCAAAATACTGACAACTGTCTGAATTATAGCCTCACAGAAGCACCCATGTCAAAGATCATATCAGATGTAACACACGTGTTAAATATGTCAATTCTGTCAAAAGTGCCGATGCGAAAACCTGTGCATATTTACAAACCATGCAAACTTTAGATGTAATAATGTGAATATATATCGTAGCTATGCTACAGTTATAGGCCACTTCATTAGATCCACCTATTTCATTGCTCATGAAAAGAAACCGGGGCTAGAATTCATACAGCCTCCTCAAAAGTGGACAATTGATACCGATTTTCTGATGGCTGCTTCCAGAAGGATAACCCACCTTGTCGAAGAGCTCAAATCATCTCAAACTGGTTTCTTGTTGAATCTGTGCCACAAAGAATTAAGACAGCTCTGGAGACAACATTGGGTCCAACCCATGAGTGTATATGGACAAACGTACTGGGTAACGTTCACATTACAAGACTTTTCCCCAGCAAACACGTGGGTGCGCTTTGGGCGGACTCATATGACCCACTATGGGCACCAGTATTGGTGTGAAATGTTGGGCAGCGTACCCACAGTATACCCACACATCAAGTATTGTCATTGACTGGTATGGGACCAGAATGTTTATGATTAAAGCCTCTTTAAGCCACTCCCACAGTTTCAATAGCAAAACTGACCAATTAAACGTCTGTGGCGTAGAGAAACAGAAACCAAAATAGCCACTCTGCAGCACTACAAAGTTCAAATATGGGGAAAAGGAGGACGCATTTGGAGGATAGAATTAAACCATAAATTTTTTTTTTTTCTCTTTAAGTGTTGTTTTAAAAATTGTGGGTGAGAACTACATGTTGCTGAATAGCAGTATACCTTTTAATGGCCTGGACATTGCTCCACACGTCAAAAAAGTCTGCGCATGCGCGAATATACCGCAGATCGTCGATCGGAGTTTCGATTGTTGGTTGGAAAATTTTTACATATCGCCCAACCCTATGAGATTCTATATGGAGCAGCAATATCAGTCTTTCACCATAAGAATCGACAGGCTTTGGTGAACGATCATGGACGTTTTCTGGGCTTTATGGAAATTCTAGGCCTTGGTTGTGTGAATGCCTTACAGGATTCAAACAATTATACATATACATTTATTTGTAGCCCAGGTAATGCCAAAAAATTAGGTCCATACATATTTGGACAGCCAACGTTTTTGTCGTTTTTCTTCACTAGACCACCACAGTGGATTTTTTAAATCACACTTTATGCTTTAATTCAAGCAGTTTAACAAAATCATTGCATTAAATGTTTAGAAATTACAGCCATTATTATACATAGTCCATTTTTAGGCTCAAAAATAATGAGCAATTGACTGACAATTAGTTTTATGGCCAGGTAAAACCTCCTTGTCAGTCAATTCCAAGACAAACCAGATAAAAGGTCATCAAAGAAAACATTTACAAGCTGGTTCCACTGGCAGCCATTCATGCCAATAGCATAACAATGCCTGCATCCTGTATGACAGGCAATGTAGTACGCTGACTCTTTCTTCATCCTTTTTCTTCAAATGATCTCTGTGCATTAATCTTAGTTCAAAAGCCCAACTGTGAAGACTCTTTTATGTTTTATGGCAAAATCTGATCTTATCTGGCGTTATTTTTCTTTAGGGTGTAAACGGGGACTAGCACCTTGTTGTAAAACCTCTCTATTTAAATTCATGAAGGTATTTATTGATTGTAAAAGGCTGACAGGAAGCAGCATGTGAAACCTGCATGTGAAACTTGACCTATTCTTGGTGGATTTTGGGGGAAGGGTTAGGCTTGTATTGGGTTAGCTGCCAGAAGCAGAGTCGTGAGCTGAAACGTCTTCTAGTCGAAAAGTTTAAAACCTTAGCCTTGAACAAGGGCTTGGCAATATTATAACTCACCCTGCTGCATGATGGTATGCAGCTCATCACAGAAGCTGAAGTTGGTTGTCACAGCATTTGTATACTAATTCAGACTGTTGGATTGCAGTTCTTCCATTCAGTGCAGTCTAGAAACACCTGCATATTCCTTACAGCCTTATTAATCCACTCCCTAAAGGTTTTTGCAGTAAGTTTAGGAAGTTTTATTTCATGCCTGTATGCAGTGATCACTGCATTGGTCCCGTGATCCAGCCATAACTGTAAGCTTTATTAAAGTTTTTAAGTCTAAAACTAAGTTTGTCATCCAAACTTAACCAAAGTGCTGGCTCCACAAGAGATGGGTTTAATAGTTGAACACTCTGCTTTTAGAAATTTAGGAATCACAAAAACCCCTTTTCCATTAGTACCTATTCTGACTGACTCGGCACGGTTCACCAGTTTTCAGGGTTTTCCATTAGGTCATAGTACCTGGCACAAGGTAGTTTTTTTAGTACCTGCTCGCCTGGGGGTTCCAAGCGATCCGAGCAGGTACTAAAATGTGGAAGCGGCTACAAAAATAATGCAGTGTCCCTGAATCTGACAAAAGCCATAGAATGAGCAGCAGGTACTTTTTGTAGCCTTCGTGTTGCTTATTAATTACATTATGGGATGCTTGGACGCATTGCTATGATAATAACCACACAGGTTAAGAAGTACTGGAATGTAATGGAAAACCAGTCAATCCGAGTCGAGTTGTGGTGATCTGTGGTGAGTCGATCCAAGTAAGTACTAATGGAAAAGGGGGTAAATAAACCTGCACTTAGACCAAAGTGTCCCGTTGAGATAGTAAAATGCTGTGAAGTCTTTAGGATATGATGTAGCCCAGTTACACACAACTTTGTATGTGACAAGAATCATTTTGAATTCAGTTCACCAGGGAAAAAAAGGCAGGCTATATGTAAATGTGGTGAATGCATACAATGTCAGTTGGGCCCTGCCCCCTGCTCTGTTGGGAGATTGCAGTTGTTAACAGGTTGTTAAATTGCATCCCCTCCCCCAAATGTTGTTAGGAGGTGGAGCGACTTTACTTTTGACTGGCTGTCATCACAAAATATATCAGATTTTGTGAACTTACTCTGAAGTTAAAAGGGTTCAAAATGAGCGCCAAATGTTGAAGGTCTTATTTTAGTCAGGTTGTGGTGAGCTCAGCCTCCTAAGAGACAAGAATAAAAGCTAGTGACAACAACATGATTACAAAGACAAGCCAGTTCTCCTCTTACTTTGCTTGGGTAACCTGTAGGGTTCAACAAGGGTCAGTCCTAGGTCCATTATTATTTTACTTTTATACATTTTTGCTAGCCAGGATCATTCAAACATTTTCTTGCAATTCTTGTAATTTGTGTGCTGATGACATTCAGCTGTACACGTCTTTTAAGCCTGATCAAATGGATAGGTTGTCCAGCTGATCCTGGATTTGTGACTGGCTCTCCATTAACCTGATTCCTTTGAAGCCTGGCAAGATTGTGATCTTCAGTCTCCTTATCTCAACTAGAAAACATTGCTTATGCATTTAGATCATTGAACCACTATTTTTCAGCTTAGACAAATCATCTGTCACTCCTTCAGGTGAAGACTCTACAGAACAAGCTCATATTACCCCTATTTTATTCTCTTTACTTTGGTTCTCGGGTGTTTTTAGAATTCATTTCTAAAAGTGTGACACTTAAAAACAGAATACTAAAGGGACAAGCTCCAGACCACTCATCCCAACTTGTTGTTAAACACACTCGTTAAGCTCAAAATCTATTAGCTGTGTCTAATACAAGACTGAAGACTCTGAGGAACAGAGCCTTTTAGTCAGTGGTACCAAAATTAAACATTTCTGTTAAATCAGGAATTCTGCTAATGTTTTTTGTTATTTACATTTTCATTTATTTTAATTGTTTTAACGTGGTTGTCTTTAGATACTGTGTTTTAATTGTTGTACAGCATGACTTTAATGTCTGTGAAAATCACCACATAAAAAGATAGTACTAACTCTACAATGTAAATAGTCATGAAAATGAAGAAAAAACATTAAATGAAAAGGTGTGTCTAAACTTCAGTGTGGTAGTGTAAGTAGGTTTTATTACATGAATGTAATGTTAAATCTTCACAAGTAGGGGTAATATAACCTGGTATAACCTTTTATAAAAGCATTATCAGATGGATCCTCTGCTAATGCATTTTGTTGCCTGTACTTGTGACATGTGCAATGACAAAGTTGAATTCTATTCTATTCTAAAAAAGAAAGCATTCAATCATGTGTTTGCATTTGTTTAGCTCTTATTATGGATATATGGTAGCTAAGACTGTTCTTAAGCAAATTTGACTATCTGAATGTTGCCTGGACCTTTGTACATTAGGATATTTGCAGAGATTAGTTTGATGTTGGGAATGGTGGCCCACTGTCACAAACAGGACAATACATGCCGTCAAAAAAAAAAAAAAAAATCTACCACGTATACTTTAATAGATTTAAAATACTGCTGACCTACAGTGAACTTCAAAAGTGACGTGTTTCAGTTGATGGGAAAAAAAAATATACAAGTCAAACTGTTGTCAAATTTACTTTTTTTTTAATAAAAGAGAGGAATTACACAATTGTTATTATAAAAGCATGGATCACAATGATAATGAACACTGAGAATGTCATTAAAATCAAAAACACTTGAACTGGAATATGACTAATTCCCACACAGATGAGGATTAAATTAAAAGGCAAAAGGAAAAACAGCCATAAAGACGTGTCAAACAACTTTAGGATAATGATATATAACAGAGACTGCACAGCAGCTTTACTCGCTGCAATGTAAGGAAAGGAAAGCAGAAGTGTCGGTGCTGCAAAAGGGGCTACTCATAACCCGGTATCAACACCAGTTATCATGTTTTATATTTATAGGTCTATAAACCATAAAATCTGAGTGACCCAAAACATATATATGTATATATATATATATATATATATATACACACACACACGTGTAATAAAAATTGGGGCAACCAAAACCTACAAATATGATCATAGGTCTAGCACCTTGTACACTGTGAATACATTATAAACAAGAACACACATATGCTGTCATAATGCTGCCATAAGAAGAAAAACAGATCTGAGAAGTCTCGGGACAGAAGACTGCTTATGTTTGATTTTTTTTTTTTTGAAAAATATACAACAGGTTTTAATTGCCTATCAGTCACCACTGCCTCATAGTCATGGCAGGAAAATACTTCTATTACAGGAAGTGACCAGTTTAGGTTGCTTCTACCTTCTCTAGATTACGCTCATAGGTGAAGCTTTAAACCTCGAGAGAAAACAAAGTCACACAAGAAAACTCAAATAAGTCAGTCACAAGAAAGAAAAAAAAATGTGAGTAATTACAGATCCAAATTTAATGAGAACCAAACAATTACAACAAAAATAAAAAAAATTATCTTTATTGTTTAGAATGCTCCTTCTGCGCTTTAAAGCCTTCTGTTAGTTTTGAACAGAAGAATGACACTTTAAAGTATTAGGGAACTTTTTTTTTTTAGTGCATCATCATCCTTATGTCTGAATTAGTAGATATACTCTAAATTTTAGCCTTAAGCTTGGTAACATTTTACTTCACACAGATGTACAACTGGCAGACTTTTGTATCTCTGCAACACTCGGTGATTAATATCATATCTGAACTGATAACACAGCTGAGTGTATGCCCAGGTTCTAGTATTTACACCTTGCAGTAGTTTTTTAATTGGTCCATTTCATCTAATGAAGTTACCAATGATTAATAAAAAAAAATACAACATGGTTCAGTAACATGTCCCATAGAGCATGAAAAAAAAAAAAGCATGAAAAGTAACATTTTTTCAGCTAAAATTTGGAGGAGCTTTTAAACTGGATAAACCTTTTAGGCGGCTATTAGTGTTGAAATGTTCATTTCTTAGACACAGCACACGGTCAACTTCA
>VUQR01024428.1:14307-29336 GCA_015108515.1 Hemichromis elongatus
AAAGAGTAGCTAAACACAACTACAAAACCAGCTGCTTCCATGAAAAGTAACATTTTTTCAGCTAAAATTTGGAGGAGCTTTTAAACTGGATAAACCTTTTAGGCGGCTATTAGTGTTGAAATGTTCATTTCTTAGACACAGCACACGGTCAACTTCACACCGGCCTTGTTAAGAAACATGAAAGGATTAGGACGCCTTAAAAGATGCAAATCATTTTAAAAATACAAATAAATAATGACTTAACTGGAAACTTATTGCCCCTACCTTGATCTAATATGAACTATGCCAATTAGACATTTTCATTCATTTCAGCCACAGGGAATGACCTCTTACAAAATGTCATTACAAATAGTAAATCATACCCAAAACCAGCATATACAAAACATTTGATTCCCACCTATGAGGTTTTGGCTGGAAAATCACCAGGACTGTTTTAACCAGTATTTTTAACTGTAATTAAAATGGGGTTTAATTCACACAAGCATGAAATACATTTATGTACGTCAAATAGTATGAAATAAAAAAAAAAATGCAAACACTTTCCTGTAAAAAAAAAACAAACAAAAAAAAACAGTAAAACACAGCCTTAAATATGCCCTTCTCTCCCCAAAGGCCAATGTTGAGGCAGGAAAAAGTCTGAATACCCATCACTGCACCTATTTCAGGTGGCAGCATGGATATACCAGATGAAACATCAAATTTCACCGATGCAAAGTAAAAAAAAAATAAATAAAAGACATTATCCTTTTTTTTTAAATAAACAGCATGCACTAATGACATATCCACTGGTCTCTTAACCTTCAGAAATAGTACTTAATATCTCTGTTTCTGACTGCAATCTATAATGGCAAACAGTCCATTTTCATTGACTCAAAGCAGTCAAACAGCATTGCACTTGAATAGTTCATATTATACATATAAGACAATGTTCAGTGATACTCAGTTGTCCATTTTTTCACTCTAATTCACCCATAAAGAAAATAATTTCCTTGATATTTTGTCAGTTTTTGACTTTAAACATTTCTTTACTGTAATACTAACTGCTTCCTCATAAATGTATATTTCTTTTCAGTGATGAATTGTCCAATACATTCATGGAAACACTCGGACGGTGCAACCCATCACCTCATACTTTTGACCCATCACTTTGCTCAGTCTCATTTTCAAGATTTGGCACTTCGGAACCACTTCAGAGGCTCCTGTGTTTGCAAAAGGATCCGCTCGCGTTCCCTGTGCAGAGACCCGGGGCTTTGGATGATTGAGCACTACCACCGGCTGGTTTGGACCCGGTCGTTTCACTGGTTGGTCCACCTTCAGCGGCATCGGGTAAATGACTGTACAGTCAGTTACACTGCCCACAGGTACCTGAGTCTTATATTTGGATATTCTAAGTTTCAGTCCCTTCTTGGTTTGTTTCCACACGCCCACTTGCACCCTCTTCAGGGTGACAGTCAGAAACTTTGAGTCCTGTTCACTTTGGGCAATTTGCTCTAGAGGTTCTTCAGTTTTAGATGCCTTTGCGTGTTCGGCAACTTCAGATTCCTCATGTGTTGAAGAATTTGAAGCAGGACTGTGGCTGGATTTATTATCATCTGGTGGTAGAGGGATATTTTTTTCCTCTTTGACATCAACATGGTTGTGGGTCAGTGCAGGAGAGTGATGAACCCCCTTACTGCGGTCTTTTGCTTCCACGGGCTCGTGTGTCCGCCCTGTCAATAACGACTCACGGATGAAGGATCCGTTTTTTGTTTCCACCTGAGGACTGGGCCCTAATGTCAGGGTCTTGTCCACGAGCTCCGTGTTTGTTATCTTAACTTGATCTTGAGTCGTACTGACAGAACTGCTACTTTTATCCATCACTATGCCTCGCAGAGCCATTACTAATGGTTGAATGGGACCTTGGGCATCCTCTGGCTGCTGACTCAATGAAAACACAGAGGATATGATGGGGAAACTCTCAGGTTCTGAAACGTCTTTCTCTTTTGTCAACTGATTTAATCTGACTTCCGGCATCCAAGTTGAGATCTTTGAATTGGCGTGATTTGAAAAAATAGGAGTTTTGACTGACACAAGCTTGTTTAGAGTCTTGGGTATTGAAAAGGACTGAGTTGGAACATTATCCTTACTGACTACACATATTGGAGGTCTCACTTGGACAGTTGGAACAACAGGACTTCTTATGGAGGGAGAAGTTGATTTAATCCTGTCCTGGTTCAAGGGTGCTACTTCTTTGATTGATTTTGAAGCAGTGCTGCTCTTGAGGCAGATGTTTCCGGGTTCCAGCTTCATAGCCAGGGGCATATCCTGCATGTTTTTCGTGTCACTCGCTCTCCTGGGTGGAACACTCTTGGGGTACTCTGGAAGTAAGGTCTTTCTCTCATCCATCACTCTCTGAGAAACCATGCTGTTTTGATGCAGGCTGGTGGTGTTCAACCTGCTGGTAACCCTGTTGGAAATAACTGGAAGAGGAGCTGCATGGCTCACCGGTGCCGTTTGCGTAACTCTGATCCCACTGTTTACCCCTTCTCTTACAGGAGTGATGATATTTTTGGGAAACTTATTTGGGATGACTGTGTTAGACTCCAAGTTGATTATTTCCGGTGATACCCTTTTCAGTCCACTCTTTTCTTTGCTCATTGGACTCACTGGAAGATTGTTGGAAATACTGACCGGGACAACAGCAGGGCGCTCCACATTCACCATGTTTGTGTCACATGATTTCCTATTGATAGTGCTCATGCCCATGCTGACGGGCCGCACCGTGTTGGTGTGATTGATTAATGTAGATGACAATGGCTTCCCCAGCGCTGTGTTTTGAGAAACTGTCGTCCTCGTGTCCTTTATCACGGACTCGTTTTCTTGTTGGGAAACGAGCCTCAGCTTTAGCTCCTTTGTCCCATTTACAGTTTTCACCTCAACAAGTTCAACCAAGCAGCCGGCAGGAATTGTTACTTCTTCTGGCAGAGAAACTGTGAGAGCTCTATTGTGATGAATGAGTCCATTCAAAGGGGAAAGACGTTCTGGGTTGCCATTAGTGACATTCGATGCATTCGTTTCCAGTGTTTTTGCTCTCTGTTCGTCTTTTCCCAGCCTGACAGCAGGTACACTAGGAGTAGGTACCGTCACCCGAACAACCGGCCGACGGGATGACGGATCAGCAGCGTGCAGGCTTGTTAAGGCACTGGGGACGGGGACCTGCGGATTTTTCGTCACACCAGGCTTAGCAGGTACCGGAATAATGTTTTTATTATGCAAACGTTCAATGTGCTTAACAAGGCACAGCCTCCTCATGTAGCCCTGTCCACAGTGAGGACATTTGAATGGATACTTCGAAGTGTGCCGCTTCAGGTGCGCGTTTAACTCCGCCTCACTGTAGGAAACATCGTTGCAATAAAAACAGTAAAACCGTGTCCCCATATGCTCAACCATATGCTTCTCGAACACTGCGGCATCTGTAGACGCAAATCCACATTTCTCACAATACCTCACGTTTGAAGTGGTTAAGACGTGGTCCAGTGACAAATTCGGATGTCCACCATTCACAGAGGATGGCATGCTTTGATAGCTGACAGGCTTCATAATGAGACGTGAGGTGTTCCGGCCATCTGGCAGTAATTCTCACAATTTCAGAGGCTGATGTGACACCCAGAAGTAAACATCCATCTTCACCTGATGTCCAAGGGTTATGTCCAGGGAGAGCAGAAACTGATGCACCTGTCAAGTGGTAAATAGGATGTCTCCCCCTGTGAAAGGAACATAAAAAAAAAAAACAAGAAAACATTTACAAACAAAAAAATTGACTTAACCTCACTGGGTACTGTGCTGACACTACGATGAGGCCTATGAAGCCCCTCCTCTCACGCACAGCTCATGCAGCATTTTCACCTCCTGCAAATATCCATTTAGCTGTGCGCGCGTGTAAGCAAATCAAAACAGTACAGCAAAATAAATTAATCAATTAATCAAACTCAGTGCACTGGTCTGTGCTTGCATTTTTCTCCGTGCGCGCTGAGCTTTCTTCCTTTGAACGTGACGAAAAGGCCCTACCTAACTACAACAAGGGGGTTGCGGAGACGACGGCCAACATTACAATTGTTTATATTTACAACAGAGTCAAATGGCTCATACGCACCTGATTTCCGTGTCACGAAACGGCGATTTGATCGGTGATATCTTTTTCAATAAAATGAATTTTTAAAAATCCACTCTTTGAACGTGATACAAACGCTTTTCAACGCCGCCAACCGAGCCGCTTTGGGTTAGCTTGTCTTTAGCCATCTGTAGCTAGCAAAAACAATGGCGGAAGACAGCTGCTGTGGTTTTCAAAATAAAAGCACGCTAAGTTAAAAATGTAGCTGATCCAACATGTTTATAAGTCTCGATGATAACAAATTTTGTGTCCTTTCTTTTCAGCCAGATCACAAGCAAATAATATTATTTAACACAACAAAGGAACTACTAATATTTTATTTATTAAACGTATTTTTCTGAAATGTAAACAATATAAAACAATGATTTTTTTGGCTGCCACTGTATAACACCCTTATTATCTTTAATAACCTGTTTTTATTGATGGCATATCCAGATAACAGGCAGATAACACTATGAAACACGACTTAAGGGCAATAAAAAGGAACAAAAACACAAAATGAAAATAATATATGCCAGGAAAAACATCAGAACATGTTTTAGGTTCAATAAAAGACAAAATACATCAAATTTAAATCAATAAAGATAGATTAGTTAAAAAAAAAAAAGAATAATTTTGTGACGTGGAACCAACATTCATGCGTGGGATTGTTTAAAGTTTCGAACCCTTTGGGAGGGATTTAAAAAAATATATGTATGGTGTGTTATTGTGAATTCCCCTGCTGGTAAGACTGACATTCGTCTTACACGACAACGTTGAAGGATGTAATAAAATGTAGCATCTAGTGCTAGTGGTGAAGATACTTGAAATTTTGTGCACTGTTTCAGGTGGCTCACAATCATACCACGGACTTAATGTACGAGGGCATTTTGGTTTATGGTGCAAATGTATTAATTTGATGGAAGCATGCAAAAAATATGTATTAAAAATACAGCAAAGTTCGGTTTTCTGTCGATCCAATTGCATGTTATTAATGTAAATGGAAATTATGCGTTGAACATGTGAATAAACTGATTAAACGGCCAGTGATAATCAGGGTCAGTTCCTCCCTTAGTTTCCTTCCAAAAATGTCAAAAGTAGGGCTGATAAGTGCAAATATAAATCAGATTAGGGTTAATGCAAATAATTATTGGCTATTAAAGTAACTCTCAAGGATCTCAGCTGCCATTAAACTAAAAAAAAAAAGGAGGAACTAGCGACAGCATGTAATTGATCTGTCCAACAGCACGCCAAACGCACTTCCCAGGCAGAAACTGTTTGTTCTGCTCATGCACACATCCATTTTCAGAGGCTCGATCTGAAGTGGACAAACGGAAATAGTTTTAAAATTAACGGTTATTTTTTAATTGTTGGAGGAAAATCCTTTGCCTGCATTTGATGATTGCAGAATATCCCATTTCTTTCCCCCTGGGAAATGCTCGGGTTGCTTTTCCAACATTGTGTAATTTAAAATGCTTTTTTTTTTTTTAAAGAAAAGAAAACTGTTTCACAGTCGGAACTTCATTTTGATTCTTTGTTTCCTTTAGGCTTTTTCTTACAAAGTAATGTAATGCATGCTGTTGCGGGAGTGTAGTCTTG
The DNA here is from genome assembly GCA_015108515.1 of Hemichromis elongatus. Taxonomy (NCBI): domain Eukaryota; kingdom Metazoa; phylum Chordata; class Actinopteri; order Cichliformes; family Cichlidae; genus Hemichromis; species Hemichromis elongatus. The sequence goes on from VUQR01024428.1 coordinate 20,036, forward strand.
TTTTGAAAGGCCCTGTGAGAAGTTTAACTTCATCATTTGTTTTCTTGACAGGCTGAGCGCAACGTACCTGTGATTCTTAAAGAAAAAATCACGCAAATCTGCCCATCTTCCCCTTCCATTTACGCCAAATCTTCCACAAAAACAACGCAAGGCTTTGGAGGATCTACGCTGCTCGCGTCTTCAAATTTAGCGTCTTCCACCATCACAGTACTACCGTTTTTACGTCCCGGTCAGTATTGCTATTAACTCGCACAAGGAGTGATTGTTTTAGACACGACCAGGCAGCAGTTTGCTTAACCGTCCGGGCAGTATATCGGGGGGCGGGGGGGCTCACCTAATGACCCAGGAAATGCTTTGAAGCTTTTGTGTGTGCTGTGATAAAGTCAAACAACACGCTTTTGTCAGCTCGCAGTGGCTGTCAAAGAGAGGCAAAAGACACTCTGTGGATACCTCTGATTAAAATGCCCTAAAAACATGCTGTTCACAAGAGTCTGCAGACTGTTTCCTACTATGTCAGTATCACTGGCATTACCAAGGTGAGTACTCCAGTAAGTTTGTGGAAATAACGGGCTTTACTGATGTGTGTTTAGGGTTTCTGAATATTGTCACGATGCTCGCTTTATAATCCTTAAATCTAAAGTCAGTGCCCGATCTCCTTAAATTCCGCTTCGCATTTTCATCAAACCCTCGATGCACGAACATGCTCTGATTTACTCCTGTTTTTGAAGCCTCCATACTGTAGCTCATGTGAGGATCATCATGACTATTGTGAAAACAGTTTCTGGGATTTGCACAGCATTGTTGCAATTCACAATGACACAGCAGTGGCTTTCGCTGACCCTCCCACTACCCGGTGTGCCCGACGCTTAGGCCCTGCCTTCCTGCGCCCTTCCTGGTTATGGCAGTACTAAAACAGCTGGCCCGGACTCGAACTCCGTGCTGGGTTCTTCTCAGGAAACAGTTGTTCTTTTCACTTTGCAGACGCGGAGTTATCAGTAGCAGGATGGCCTCAGACCCGTCGGAGATAACCCGGTTCGACTTTCTGGTGGTCGGCGGCGGGTCTGGAGGTCTGGCCGGGGCTCGGCGGGCGGCGGAGCTCGGAGCAGCTACCGCCGTGATCGAGAGTCACAAACTCGGAGGTACCTGCGTGAGTAAAAACAATCATAAAACCAAACGATCAGACATGCCTCCGTACTGCTGTCACTTTGCTGCTACCTCTGCAGCATATAAACAAACGCTCACACACACACACACACACACACACACACGTTAGTCACCAGATTCACTGCGAAACCTCCCGACTCCTTTTTTTTGTATGTGTCTGACAAACATCGTGGGTTTGAAGTACAAAGCAGCCGACGAGGTTATAAAACTGTAACTCACTCGTGTTCCTTTATTTTGGTGAGCTGAATCAGTTGTAACTCTGAGGCATTTTGAAATTGTCTGCACAAGGCCGCAATGCGAGGAAGAAACAAGTGGTTTTAAACGCATTAGGCCTATCTGTAATTACTATTATTCAAATTAGGCATCTATAGTTATTTTTAGTTAAAACAGAATGGAAAGAAACTGCGTCCAAAACCATGGTTTTGGTGTAATCAGAAGAATATTTTCAAAATTTGGAAATAAATATAAACAGCTGCTTATATAACACAATCTTGTGTGTGCAAATCATACTAAAAAGGATATCAGGATCCAGCAAAGCAGTGTGTTTGCTTCACAGTAATAAATATGGTGTTTATACTTTTATTTTCTTCCAGTGGTACTGAATGATTTTAAGAATCGATGCCCAAAATTGAAGCTACAGTGAAAAACAATGTCTTTGAATATATTTTCCTAATAGATTAGTGAATGCACTTGACCACGTCCAAAAGACGAGCTAAGCTTTTACATCTTTTCCTTTCGTAAAATGTTGGTTTATTGAAATACACCGACACACTGCAGTTCTTTTGCTATACACTACATAAATATTCTCTCTGTCACTGCAGCTTTTAGTCTAAATGTATATCTTCCATATAATTTAAGTGTATCACTGCTCCTTGAGCAGCTTTCACTCAATCAATTTGTTCTACTTTCTTTCTTTTTTTCAGGTGAATGTTGGTTGTGTCCCTAAGAAGGTACCCGTTCCTTTGCACTCTTATTATAGAAGTTTTTACATGGACAGTTCTCGAAGTTCAAGTTCTCAAATCCAGCTCTTTTTGCTCCCCTTCTCAGGTGATGTGGAATGCAGCGGTTCATGCTGAATATCTGCACGATCATGGTGATTATGGCTTTGAAACTGGAGACGTTCGTTTCAGTTGGGAGTAAGTAACATTTTCTGCTAGCGTCTATTTGATTCTTTTTTTTTCTTTTTTCATTCGAACTACAATCAACTCTTTTGAAAGCTGTTGTGTTTTTTTCCTGGTACAAAGAAGCATTCATTTCTCCACACAATCTCTCAGTCAGTTACTTTGTGTTGCTTAACTTTAGCCCACTTCTCTATCTCCGCGCACAATGAAGTTGGGCAAAAATGACTGTTGAAGATAAGCCTTCCTGGAAGGAGTGGTTGAATACATTTACAACATCAGGAAACCTTTTCAAAATATAACGTTAGTGTGATAGGACTGTGCTAGGATTTGGGTGTGCCTGCATGGATTACAGTAAAGTAGTAAGTCCTCAACAAACATCCTCAGTGTGCAAAGTATGCCAGGGGTTAAAGTATCATTTTGCAGTTGGTGGGTGTAGTGGTGCAGTGTGGGGAAAAGAGTTACTTGGAATAAGTCACATAATAATTTGTATTGTGAGCTCTAATAGATTTTCTTTCAGGCTGTGGTCAGCTGACTTGTGTTGTTACTCTGAGATTCACTGCTGTTTATGGATTTAGCCAACTAAATTCAACAAGATATAACCAGATGTAAAATTAATTGTATGGCTATACCAAACTGCCTAGTAGAGTATTTTCATGCACCTGCTAAAAAAATCACAAATCTTTGAATTTCCCAATAACAAACAATAACATTAGCGGTCCATCACATGTAGCTCCAATATCCAATATAAAAAAAAAAATTAAAAAAATCTGTAAAAATAACTGGTACATTACAAGTAAGATTTAAATTTCCAGTTTAGCTGTCACCTGCTGAAAGGTCCGTATCTCTCATTGTCCTCCTTGTGTCCTCTTGTATTTTCCTACCATCTCAGAGCTGCAACGGTTTATGCTTATGAAGTCATTCATTTTCTAGAAATGACAACACGCGGGTGACACAAGACAAGTATTCCTTGTGATGATGGTTTATTAACACAACATATTTTGGGTGGTTGGATAATTTATATTATGTGTTTGCAGAACCCTAAAAGCCAAGAGAGATGCGTACGTCAGTCACCTGAATCGCATTTATCGCAACAATCTTGACAAAGTAAGTGTCAGATGAATTATGCCCTCTTGGTTTCTTCTTCTCTATTCTTTTCTAATGTAATTGCAATGCAATTATGTATGTGCACTATTTCAGGCTAAAATCCAAACCATTCAAGGTTATGCCAGGTTTACAAATGACCCTGAGCCGACTGTGGAAGTCAATGGAAGAAAATACACAGCACCTCACATCCTCATCGCCACTGGAGGGCAACCTTCTGTTTTGAGTGATGCAGAAGTTCCAGGTAATACTTACTTTACTTTGTTTATCCTGTGAGCATCAGTCGGATGTTTAGAAGATTACAGTTGTTGTTTTTGTTGACAATTTCAGGGGCGAGTCTGGGCATTAGCAGTGATGGCTTCTTTGAGCTTGAAACACTGCCAAAGTAAGCTTGTCCTACAGTCTATTTGATTTTTATGGGAAACCATCAGAGCCAGGTAGGTCTGTGCTTATAGGGTATTTTTTCCTACAGACGCACCTTGGTTGTGGGTGCTGGTTACATTGCAGTGGAGATGGCAGGCATTCTTTCTACCTTGGGGTCCAAAACATCCCTCATTATTCGACAGACAGGAGTAAGAAAAACGACAACAACACAGAATCACAATGTGACAGTTTTCAGAAGCGTGGAGCCTTGCAGTCATATGTGTGCTCTTGTATTCTGTCTTTAGGTTTTGAGGAACTTTGACGCCTTTATAAGTGCAAACTGCACCAAAGAACTGCAAAACTCTGGTATAGATTTGTGGAAGAACTCTCAGGTGAAGTCTGTGAGTAAAACAGACAAGGGTCTGGAGGTGACGGTGGTCACCAAAGACCCGGAGAAGAAGAATGACGAGGAGAAGATCAGTACCATCCAGGGAGTGGACTGCCTTCTCTGGGCCATCGGCAGGCAGCCCAACACAGCTGGACTGAACATTGGCGAGATGGTAACAGTTTAGCTTTGATTTTATCCCTAGTTTGGATAGTGTGTCCTTACTGAGGGATATGATGTGTCGCTTCCGTGAGCAGTAAGACATTAAAAATGCTTAACTGTCCTTATAGATTATAGATGTCTTTGGATAACTGTGTCTTAGGCACATATACCAACATGAAACTGCTTAAGGCTTATATAAATACGAATAAATAAAATAAATACGAAAACCAGTTATCCAAAAAAAAAAAAAAAAAGAGGGATAATCTGTGAACAAGACTGGGCAGTTTCCATATGCTGTTACTTTGTTGAACACATGATGCATGAAATTTTGCAATAAATACTTGATAACTGAAAGCTAACAAGCCTTTTAGCAACAGATTAAAGGGGCAGCAAAGTCTCATTTATGGCAAAGTCTTCTTTTCACTGTCTTTGATCCATCTACCAAGCTTGGATTTAAGGGATGAATAATAACGTCGTTTGAATCCTTTGTTCTATGAAGGAGGAATGAATGACTTGTCAGAGCAGTAGTTTAACCAGCTCTATTCAGAAAACGTAAAAAAAACATTTTGAATGTTCTCACGCTTTTCAAGACGTCGAGGCCCGTCTCTCTTTTGTCTGTTCTGGGTTGCGTTTAATCTTCCACAGTTTGGCTGAGTCATCGTTATTTCTTGCCCCACACGTGATTTCTCTTCCCAGTTGCATGTTTCTGATTCACTGTCAGTATCATACAGTAAGGGAGCACACAGAAATAGCCAAAACATGCACTACCTTTCCTTAAAACCATTATTCATCCCAACTGTGTCGCTCTACAATACTCTATCCAAGACAAGGATGGGAGTGGGGTTTTTTTAGATATTAATTTTATGGGAAAGCTAACACAGTTCCAAGTTTACTAAACAGTTCAAAGGGAGCCTGGAGAAAACGTGGGCCTAATCTTTTGTTTTAATCCCCACTGTTCACATTTTTACTTGTTTCTAAGAAGTATAACAGTTTTTCTTTCGTTCTTTTTCTTTGTCAGGGTGTGGATACAGATGAAAGAGGCCACATCATGGTGGATGAGTTTCAGAACACCAGTCGATCGGGGATCTACGCAGTCGGGGATGTTTGTGGCAGAGCTCTCCTCACACCTGGTACAACCAACTGTTCTTTCTAACCTATTTCCCGATATTGTAAATATTTTTTCATGTAGTTAGCGTTGCTTAGTGAAGCCTGGTGATATTAGAGTAAAGGTTTCTGGGCCTGTGTTTAATAGCTCTAAATGTATTTTATTGCTGAAAGGATATTTGAATATCAAAGCTGTGAAGGCTGCACATGAGTGCACTGACAGGGGATCTCATTCAGAGATCTTGTTGCACTTATGTGTAAGTCACTTTGTAAGAATGGATGGTCTCTCTATGTCTATTAGAGGAAAGACCTCTAGTTTAAAACCACACACACGTCATACACCGGTGACTCCAAATAACAGCACTGAAATGCCGCGTTTGCATTTTTGTGACCTCACCCATGATTTCGAGTGATTACAGGGGATACGTAATTTTGTGAAGTGGCTTTTTCAAGAGTTGTGTGCATACTAAAAATATGTTTTTAAAAAGGAAAACTTTAAATAACAAGTCACCAGAAATTTGTCCTATAAAAACGTGATCTCGGTGTCTGAGTCTGTGTTTACAACCGTTGGGTTTCTTGCATGTGGGAGGGTCAGGCGCACAGAGAGGAAGGCTTTTCAGGTATGACTCAGTCTCACTGATTGCTTGTCTGGGTAAACTAAGAAAACAGTATTCAAGCCAAAATTTGGTTCCAAATGTCAGCTCTTACATCCATTGTGAGAGACTCTGTTATTTATTTATATTTAGTGGATCAATTGGACTTTTTCAGTAACTTCTGAAGAGACCAGGGTGAAATGATAAATGCTGATTAAAACCAAAAAAAAAAATCTATTATTCATCTCTGTAGTTAACAAAAAAAACTCTTATATATCTCATAAACTTTTTATATGCCTTCTTTTTTTGGTATTTTGAACGTTAACAGCATTCTGATGTGCTTTTCATGTGTTGGGGCAGTTGCCATTGCTGCAGGCAGAAAGCTGGCACACAGACTGTTTGAAGGAAAGAAGGACTCCAAGTTGGACTACACCTGTATTCCCACTGTGGTGTTCAGCCACCCACCCATCGGCACAGTGGGCCTCACAGAGGGTGAGTAGGACAATAAAAAAAAAAAAACACGTCTAGGTGGGTTTAACTCAGTTTTCTGTTGTCTGCTTACATTTAATCGTTTATCTTATGCACTATTCCCACTTTTACTCAGTAAAACGTAAAATGTTCCCTACATTTGATAATGTTCCCGTCACAGAGGAGGCCATTAAAACCAGAGGGAAGGAGAATGTGAAGATTTATAAGACTTCCTTCACACCAATGTATCACGCTATCACCAGCAGGAAGAGTCAGTGCATCATGAAACTGGTGTGTGTGGGCAAAGAGGAGAAGGTAGGTGTCATCTCTTCTCCAGACAACTGGCTCTACATAAATTTGACTCTAGCACATTGTTACTGTCAGCTAAATTTATGACATAGTGAATATTTTAATGAATATCTTCTTGGTGAATTATTTCTGTTATTTAAACCACAAAGGGAGGGTCTTATCTAAATCATCTTTGCGTTGTAGTGCACTATTTCTATTCTTAAACAACCTTATTTGGGCTAAGACATCACCGGTAAATGTTAGTGTGTGGGGCCTTTTTCCCCAACCAGTAATACAGGAGCTCTTAATATGTTGTAAGCAACTGTTTTCTACACGTTCCCGGTTATATGTTCTAGGTTTAAAGAATAGATTTGATTCAATAAAGGTAACTTACAAGTCTGTAAGTGTCTTTTAAAGCTTTTAACAGTTTCTTTTCACTCTGCTGCAGTTCTTTTTAAAAAAAAACAAAAAAAAAACCCCACTGAACTGTTTGATTTCCGCAGGTGGTAGGGCTCCACATGCAGGGCCTCGGCTGTGATGAAATGCTACAAGGATTTGCCGTGGCCATCAAAATGGGTGCCACCAAAGCAGACTTTGACAAGACAGTCGCCATTCACCCCACCTCATCCGAGGAGTTTGTCACGATGCGTTAATGCGCAAACAAACTCACCAAGGCACCCCCCGCCCGCTACCTTCCCTATACGACCAGCAACACAGACAAGCATACCAGGACAGAGTCACGCCTTCGAACTACTCTTGCATCAGCTTGACAACTTGCTTTGTTAAACGACCTACATGCTTCCATTTTTCTCTCATTTAAGTGACCTTATTTGTACGCAGTGTTTCATTTTTTTTTTTCTTCTCTTTTTTAACTAAATGGACCAAGACCAAGTTATGGTCTTCTTAGGCTGTACTGTGGTTCCTGAGTATGGGTTGAAAACTCTGGATTCCATTTTAATGATTGTGACATGGAAGTGATGCATCTGCAGGTATTTTTTGTCAAGAGATTGCTGGGAAGTCAAAAGACCTCTCTCCTAGTGTATGTGTTTGATTTGTCAGTCATTCGTCAATTGAATATAACGAGCACTGCTTGTTCTTTAAGGCACCTATTCCCTACCAATGCAGGGTCATGACATGTATCTAATGTACTGTTAAGGGGAAAAAACAATAAACCTGCAGATTTTTTTTTTCTTAAATGTTGTGGTTTTTATTTCTTATTCGGTGACTAAATTCTGTGGTTGTAACAGACCTTTCTGTGTGTGATTACATCTCCGTAGACTAGATTGTGCAATAGGAAGGAAGCACTTCTCCTATTTGGGTAGAGGGAATAAATCCCAGCTGCTTACTTCCTGTTTCGAGTTAAAAAAGTGACTTTCAGAATTTAATTAATGTAAAAAAAGTATGATAGACTGCTTCCTGGTGAAATCTATTAAATGGGCTGTTATTTGTCAACAAAATACCCTTCATCAAATTACACAGCAGCAACTCATTTAAGCATGCTGACATGGTCAAGAAGAACAGCTAAATGGTAAACCAATCATCAGAATGTTAAAGAACGTTCATTTAAGTGACTTTTAGCATGATGTGGTTGGTGCCACAAGTGCTGATCTGACAACTGGGATTTTCTCGTGCAACCATCTCCAGGGTTTAAAGAGAAATCATCCAACAAACAATATGTTTAGTGAGTACTACTTCACTGTGGGGGAAAAAGCCTTGTTGATGCCAGAGATCAGAGCAGAAAGGCGAGACTGCTCAGCTCGAAGTCAACACCAGTTGTTACAGCCATTGTATGCAAAAGAACATCCCTGGACGCACAACACATCAAAACCATGATGCAAACAAGATCCTGAGGTGACAATTCACACAAGTTTGACGGTTAGTATGATGTTTGTTTTATTAGGGTGACCAACCGTCCTCTTTTCCCCGGACATGTCCACTTTTCACATTCCATCCGGGGGGATTTTTGAGATTGATAAAAATGTCCGGGTTTTATGAGCCTACAGGGGACCCATATACATTACGTCATACCTTAACTGCTGCCTGTTATTTTGTAGTGATGTTCAAATTGTGAACGAATCGTTCAATACTCAAGAATCACTTTACTGACTTGTGAATCATGATTCGCAAGCGCAACTGACTCATCCCTGTTGCTGTTAGCAAACTAATTCCATTAGTAGAAATATATCTAGCTTATAATTAAAATTGGGGGAAATAAAACAACAGCCACCCCCTTCCTTGCCGTGCTGAATCGTAGCATAAGCGAATCACCACTACTCACCCCCTCCCTCCTGGCTCACAGCTCAAACAAGTTGAACGAATCACTCACTCACCCCCTCCCTCCTGATTCACAGCTTCTTCTTCTTCTTGGTTAGCAATCAACGTTAAGGTGCATTACCGCCCCCTGGCTCATAGCTCAGTGGACAATTGCGCAAGATACCACTCACCTCTACCTCCTGGATCTCAGCTGCTGAAACTCAGAGCGTGTTACTGTGGAAGAGTCACTCCTTCACCTGAAATGAAGTCTGACTGACGTAGTATATCACTTTGTTTGT
>VUQR01024431.1:6303-27205 GCA_015108515.1 Hemichromis elongatus
TAATGAACCAAAATGGGAAAAGCGTCACCTGAAAAGAAACACCACCCAAGCATTTTTTCGAATCCTAAAGGATGCCATGTTTAATCATGTTAATGGAGTTCCTTACATTTGCACAAGAGGGTGATCTTAAAAATGCCTTCAGCTGAACTGTAGAAGCTGATCCAGCTGTTTTCATCTGACCTTATTTCTTCACTTTGTTGCCAGTCTATTTAGTCTCAAACTCAAGACGTAGCCTCATTTTGTTTATGAAATAGTGCATTGCACTTTGATAAAACATCACTTCTTACCTCTTGCATCTGGCAAACAGAATCTTCATCAGCTTTGTTGGTATATTTAGCAGCTACAAACCCCAGGAGAGGATCAGTCATTAAAATAGCCCAACAGTAAAATGTGTCACTGCCTTTAGATCTCTCATTGTAAACCTTTCTTCATAAAAGATGGTAGAAGGGCATCATTATCATATTTCACCGCACAACAGAAGCTGTTTCATTTCCCTTGCAGATGGTTCCCAGGAGCTGTGTATAAATTAGAAAGAAAATCATAAGTTGGTATGAAAGTATCAAACCTATTTTTTTTTCTTCTTCTTCTTTTTTTTTTTTGGCCATTGCACAATTCAGCTTAAATGCGGTCCGACTAAATAAATCCATAAACAGAGGGGTTTTTTTTTTTAACCATTTGCTTATACAGATGCCGACTGGTGTAACCACATAGTTGTGATGTAAAAGGGCATTCTTTGTACACAGCAGGTTTTTATTCAGTGAGAGGTATTAAATTAGTCCTGCATCAGCCGCTCGGTTATTGTTTCCATTCACAGGAAACTGGTTTGCTGAGACGCTGAGACTAGTTTTATGTATATATATCCTTGCTGCAATGTTACAGCACCACAGCTGTATGTTAGAAACATGGATTCAAGAAGTTTAAATCTCTTTTCTCTGCTTAAAATGACTCTAAAGAACGGCTGTTTCCTGAGCTCTAGTGATTATTTTAGCTCTAAAGCAAGGCCTTCTTTGCATTCCTTTAATTGTCAGCAGATGCATATTTAACACACAGGCAGGCTGCTCAGACATCTTTGATCAAGTACCCCCTGACAGTCACGTCAATATCCAAAACATTTTTCACCCCACATAGCTCTCTCTCCACTATAAAAGACATTTCCTCCTTTGTTGACCCAGAAAACTTTATTAAGGCAGTTGTTTCTTCACAGCTGATTATTGCAATTCGCCACATATTCATGCTGACTGAAGTAGAAGCTGGAACACTTTGATGAGTCAGAAAATATTATCAAGTCACCACAGTCTTACTCGGTAGACGTGCTCTGTAAATATACAAGTTGATTATAAGGTCTGTCCTCTAATTCAACACATTCCCTTTGGGAGTAACCAGTCCCTGGGACTGACTCTGTCTCCCCATTTAAATCCAGTTCACACTGTTATACTCCAACATCCACAACACCAGCTGCTCCCGTCCCTTCGTGCCCGAGGCTCTTTTGTGTCAGTTTTTGCTTCTTTTTTTGCCAGTTGTTGCTTTTTTGGTTCCTGCAGATTGATATATGTGCTTTCAAAAACATACACATGCACGTGTAGACGGCTGGATTGAATTTGAATCTGTCTTGCAGATGGTAAACACAAGTACACACAAGAACAGAACATAGAGAGACTGGAGAGAGCTGTTAAAATGTGTTTTTTTTTTCTTTCTCTTTTTCTCTGTCTCTATGCTACCTGCTGCTCAATTCACTTGTGAAAAAACAAACTGATTGCTTTCTGTTTGTTTGTTTTTTGTTTAAGGAAGATAAACTGAAACAGACTCCAGATTGAATCCTTAAACATTTAAATATCAGGACTAAATGAAGGTGTAATGCCCCAAATTGAAAACCCTAATTTAAGGTTGACTTTTTTTATTAGCATTGAGATGCTATGCCAGGTGCATTAGGGACAACATAAACTAGTCCAATGCAAATTGTACCTTTACCAGTATTTTGATAGATGTTTAAATTGACAGGTTGTCATGGTGATACCACGGTTAGCACATTCACTTCAAGAAGGTTTGGGGATTGAACCTGGTCATCTGCATGCACTGAGCCGCGTGCAAATGTCCAAAGGCATGAGTGTTAGGATAACTGGTGGTTCTGAACTGGCTTAAGGTGTGGATGTGTTAGTCATGTGATGCACTGGTGATCTGTGCAGTGTGTATGTCCAGTTTCACCTGGACTTTTATGTCTTTGCAGTTAAGATTAATGGAGATGGATGGATTTAAATATGCATTTTCCTACGTGACATGTGAGATATTACTTTAGATTTCATATCATTCAGCAAAGAATTCAGCTGACTTGTACAAGACAGAAAAAAAATGATCTCAGAGCTGAAGAGGGAAAAAATGCTGAATGTCTCCACTACATTTCTAAATCATCTGGTATTGTTTATTGGTGCTAAATTAGCCTCTTTTTTTTCATTATGAAATGCAGAGGATGGATTCACATGTCACCAAATCCCCTTCTTAACACAAACCTCCTATTTATCTTGCATTAGGAGCAGCACTAGGAGTACACCAGCTTGTGACCCCCCCCCCCCGGGGCTGGATTTGTCTCCTCTCCCAGTCTCAGACCTGGGGTCTTTCACATGTGTTAACATCACGAAATAACCTCCTGTGCATGTTTAAAAATTGTCAGTCATTTAGTGTGCAACTTGTAAATTATGAAAATGATCCGCAAAGTTTTTCTTGCGGCTTTGTCCTATGCTCGCAGACACAGGGAGTTAATCAGATGCTATAAAAGTATTAACAACAAAGTATGAAATCATTATATAAAGTAAATTATTTCAACTGAAACTAAAGCTACTGGAGGTGTTTCTTATTTATCTATAAATGTGAATAGGAAGTTTACGTGAACTATCAGAAATAGAAGTTTTTGCTGCAAAGAAATGACAAATGTAACGTCTAAAAACTCGTGTTTTATCAAATAGTCTAAACCTAAAGATGAATCAGTTGCCAACTAAGTTTCTGATAATTGAATCATTCAGTCTTTGATCATGTTTGGTGTACCTCATGTAAAGTCTGCCAAGTAGTAAGTGTAGTAGAGCAAAAAGTACAAAATTTTCCTATGAATGAAGTCAGTGTAAATGTGCACTACAATGCAAAAGCCAACGGCAATTTCTTAATATTTTCTATCCAAGGAACGAGGCGTGTAATTTTTTAAAGTGCTCTTGAACAATAGCTCTCCAGGCTGAAGGTCTTCTAAAGATTTTCTTTGGACATTGGCCATTTTCAGAGGAATATTTTTACCTACTGTATGAATCATTCAAGTATTAAAAAAAACACCTAACTCAAGGATCAGCTGGTGTTGTGTCTGCACATAACACACAACTTAGAAATGAATGAATTTTGAATTGACTCTTTAGACACTTTGTTACTAGCATCCTGTCCCAAAAGCTCATCCTTTGTCCCATTTCTTTAGCTGAACAGTTTGGCACATATAAAATAGGATTTTTGTAACAAAAGGTGATTCCTAAAAAGCTATTAACCGAAAACGTGGCATTTCTCAGCATAGTGTGGAGTGTGTCTTTAAAATTTTGAGGAAACAGGGAAGTGGAGAACAAAACAAGAAGTGGCAGGTCTAAAAAACTCTCTACCGCTCCGAAAGTTATGTCCTTGACAAATTGGGAAAAATCCAACAAAGACCTGACGCAGGACCTGAAAGCTGTATCTGGCTTTCCAGTTTACTCATCTACAGTTCACTGAAGCCTCATCAGAAATAGTCTCAGTGGCAACAGGTCTGATGATGAGTGTCTACAGCCATTTGTAAATACAGTGGAGGCTCTGCCATGTCAGCATCCAAAGAAGCACTTTAAGAAGAAGCCTGGAAACTATTTCAGAAGAAAAAAAAATTACGAAAAAGCTTGTCTAAAAAGAGTTCAGGTTGTATTTCTGTGTTCGTTTAGACCATTTTAACAAATAGCCACATATATTTCCCATTTTCCTAAAAAAATGTAAAAGAAATGAGGGGGTGGCTCAAGACTTTTACACACTACATTTACCCCAAATATCTGACATAACAGAACTTGAGTTCAGAAACTAGTCGCTTTAAATTATAGATTTTTCTCATGTACAGCTTCACCAACCAAACTACTGGAGAAAAAGTTTGTAAACCACCGCACCCACCAAAACACAAACCCACTCATCGACTGAATCCATATTTAGCATTACTGCATCAGCACTCTGTCAGCTGTTGTGTTATTCGGTTTTATGCAATGTTCTTAGGTTTAACACCCCATCCCCATCCCCCACGCTTCATTTTACGCCTCTACAAGAGCCTAATGTGTTTGCAATGTTGCAATATGAATTGCTGTTTCTAAAGTGCACTTTTCCATGTGGGAAATGTTGTTCCTGCAGTGAAGTAGATTATGCATGCACATCCATGTGTACTCACAGATGCCTGTCAGATGTAGAGGCATAAGTCAGGGTGATGAAATGGTTTCCCCACTATTTCTAGCCCCTTAAAACTGATTTACTTGTCAAGCTCGGTAAAGCCTGCGCTCTCTGATTTCCACAACTGTGCAGAGTGGCTGAAAACTAAAAAAAAAAAAGGTCACTGAGCAGGCAGGACAGAGGTTGGACACAGGCTGTCATTTGTTTAAGGATACATCTGCTGTGCTGCATTGGCAGTGAGGAGTGACCTACTGAGCTGACAGTGCGTTTAAAAAAAAGAAAAAGATTTGTCCTTAGTTTGTTTTTTTCAGTGTTCACAAGGAAAATTATATGTATTCCTCACTCTACACACCAGCTTTGATAAAGAGCTAGAAGAATGAATCTTATTATACGTCTCCTTAATATTTCCAGATGAGTAATTTTTAGACTTCTTAGTTAGGCAATGCAGCTGTGTTGTGAGAGTTAATAAAGTACAGTGTGTAGCTCTTTCCTAACTTTGACTTGTCCTTGTCAGAGTCTGATATGAGCTGCAATCTGCTGAGGTGGTTGATGAGTTCTCTCTTTCATTCTAAGCAAACAGAAACTGACATTTTGCAAATTTCCTTCTTCTTCTCACATCAAAGTGTTGTGTTAAGGCCAGTGCTGTGTCATTCTACCTTGTGATGACAGTTCTGCTGAGTTTTCTTAAACTAATGCAAAATGCTTTGGGGACTCGGTTGCGTTTTTTTTGTCTTTGATGTGTACTTTTGCGATAAGAGTCTGCGCCGATGTTTCGCAGTCGCACAATATTACATTTTTCAGTTCCGCAGAAAAGATAAAACAGCAACGCGTCACCCAAACTGTGCCAGCAAAATCCTGCCAAAGCCAAACTTGGCTGCGCTCTTCAGATTGCCCCTGGGTGCTGCGTATGTGTCAGAGATATGGTGTAACTGCAGGAGACACTCTGCATTTCTCACAGTGAAATCTGTCCTCTACCTGAGACTCCAGACTGGAGTCAGATAACCACCACTGGCTGGTGACCTCAATGTTTTCACTGAACGTACCGACTTTCAAGGGCAGAGATACCAAACCACCCATAGAGCCGAGGATTCTGAAGATTATTTATTCAATTGAGCTGTGTGTGTGTGTGTGACTCCAAACATGCAGCTGAATGTAGATTATTAATGTGTGGTGACTTGGCTGCAGCCAAAGCACTTTAAAGAAAGATTTATACGGGCTTTTACTTTGGCTCGGAAATGTTTCACTTTGCTCGAATGGAAAAATTGCGCATGCAAATGTGAGACTTAATCTAGGAAGCAAAAGCAAACAGAATTTGCAAAAGCTTCAGATTTATTCTACAAACTGGCCTCTTAGTGGCTCACTTTGATATCATAAATAAAGCATTGCATTAATGCGTAATTGGACTGAACCTCTCAACCTAATTCACTAATGAGATTGAGTGATTTCATTCTCAGTGACAAGATATATGTTCCCATCTCCACATTACACAGATTAAATATTGAGCTGCACTCCATTAGTTATATTGAGAGTAGTGAAACCAGTAACCAACCCAGCTAGCAGCGCAGGTGAGCTCCTCCGGGGCTGCACGGTGCAGACGCAGGACATCGGCAGGCAGGGAATGAGCTCAAGACATATTTGGCTGTGCTGTCTCTCAAACTGACATGAAGAAGGCTTTTCGATGATAGGAAAGGGGCATGCACTCTGAGTGATTAGACTGTATTTTAAGTCCATCAGAAAACAAGATGAATGTCAAAGAGAAACCGCTGATGCTTGGATTGGCCCTGAGTTAAAAACAGGCTGGCGTCCTGTTCCCTGAGCTCTGTTGTACATTGCAGGGGATTAACGCGTGTGCTCTTGAACTGGCTTTTTTTCTTTGCCAAAGAGCTCTTTTACAATAAAAGCACACAGTTAAGGTTAGGACACATATATAGATACAAACAAATGTGACCTTGCATATCCATGTGATAAACATAGATTGCAAGGACTCAAAGATCTGTTTTTTATCAGTTATTTTTGCGACTACATTCTTAGCCATTTTACTATTAAAGGAACGACCATGAAACTTTATTATAGGCATTCATACTAATCTCTTGTGTGATGCCCAGGCTTGTCTTCTTGTGTGACCACACAGTTGAAATTCAAATAAAATGTCTGGGCAACAACTGGATGGATTGCCATTGAATAAGGTGCACGTGTTTGTCTTCCCTCCAGGATGTACTGAAATATATTTAGTGACTCCTTAGCTTTTAATGCAATGCCATTAAGGTCTTTTTTATTTTAAACCTGATCCTTTAGTTTATAACCTCACAGATTTAATGGCATTCCCATCACTCTCAGCTGTACTTTGTGCTAATTAGAAATGTCACTGGCCACTATATTAGGTACCAGGTGCTAATGCCAGGTTAGATCCCCTTATACATTCACAACTTCTTTAACTCTTGATTGTACAGGTTCAACAAGGTGCTGAAAACATTTCTCAGAGATTTTGAGCCATACTGACATGACAGCATCACACAGCTGCTGCTGATTTTTCAGCTCCACATCCCCATTGTGGTGCTGTATTGGATTGCGAGTCATTTGAGGCCACTGTCATATGCAAGAAACCATAATCATGAAATGATATGAGTTTTGTGACATGGAGCTTTACCCTGTAGGAAGATGGGTACACTATGGCCATTAAGGGATGGACGTGGTCACCAAGATACTCAGGTAGACTAATGTTGTTACTAAGGGGTCCAAAGTGTGTCAAGAAAACATCCCTCATGCCATTACACGATCAGCAAACCTGAACTGCTGATACAAGGCATGAATCCTTGCTTCCAACTTGTTTATGCCAATTTTTGGCCCTATACCATCACCAGACAACGTGTTTTCAGTCATCTGTTATGCATTTTTGGTGAGCCGAATTGTAGCCTCAGTTTCCCAACAGGAGTGGCATCTGATGTGGTCTTCTGCTGCTGTAGCCCTTCTGCTTCAAGGTGTCACCCATTGTGCATTTACAGATGTAACTATCCTGTAACAGGAATTATTATATTTAGCCTGTTTCGATAGTACTTAAACCATCTCTGCTGTAAATAATAAACCTTCGCTTTCTCATCAGCTCTGTTGTTTTTCACACTGTTAACATAATTATTTTTTTTTTAAACTTACAGTTGAATATTTTTCATCCGTAGACGCAGTTTCTTCCGCCTCTCTGTCATAACTGCTGGTTTTCCAGCGAGTATGAAATATTTCATGCTGTGCGGTTAAAGCCCCGTGAGTATTGTATTTCAGGTCATCCATTACCATAATTGCTTTTACTCACCAAGTAGGCTTTCCTTATGCAAGCTCCTGCTAAATGTTTAATTACATTGTTTGGAGGTAACAAACTTTGTAACTGCTTTTGACACGACCGGTTTGTTGTTTAAAATGTAAAATAAAACGTCGCTTGTGCTGCGTGCAAACAATAGATTTAGCCTCTTTCAGAGAGCTAATTCTGTAAGTAAGAGACCACAGTGTGAGTGGAGACACATCTTGTGTTTCCATGTCTACATTACACTCAGCTGGAAAGCCGAACAGGACAAGCTGTGGTTAGAGTTACACACTTCTTTGACAGATGTCAGTTTGTTAAAGGAGCTCAGTGTCGCTCTTTTGATAGGAACAACCACCTCTGAAAATTTAATTCATGTGTTTTCTGTGTTGGGAGGGGGGAAGTGGGGGGGACCTTTGATTGTAGGTTCTGAATAAATACAAATGAGCTGTTGAGGCTACGTGGGGTTGCTGTACCATTTATTCGGGGACTTGTTGCTGTTGTAGTTGTTGGCTTGCGTTGTACTGTGCCGGCTTGTTGACAGCTGATATTTCCTGCACATTTCTTGGCTCAGAAGCTATAATAAGCATGCAGTGTGCCGTTTCTGCGTTAAAGCAGCTGAAGCCGTTGTCTCGGAATGCCTTTGTAGCTGTCAAACTGTAGCATGTGGAGCATTCATACACATCTGTAGTGCCGTCTTATTGATTTCTGCGCGCTCGCTTTGTCCTTGAGATGAACGCTTTGAATGGGGAGCTTTATTTAAGATGTGAGAAACATGGCTATTTCAGCGATTCCATTTTAGGTAACATGTCACAGCTAAAATTACAATCTAGGTCAGTGATCCCATTAGCCTTTCAGGAGTGGGACAGTTTTCTTTTTGCTTCTATAATGAGAAATTCCAAATTAAATGGAGAGTAGCTGGCAAACTGCCGAGTCATGATGTATGCCTCCAGAGTGTCCTGAAAATTATGACCATATTATTTGTCATAGAGTTGAGACAGACTGATTTGCAAATCATATAAGCCCTATTATATAATTAAAAGTGCAAGGGCAAAGTAATAGATGCTGAAAGGGAGGCATATGATTGTTTTTGAAAAATACACCCACATTTTTAATTCTAGCTACACATTTTATAAAGGTTAGAATCAAGTTTTTCTGTTTCTAACAACACACTCTTTAAATGTTTGGGGATTGAGGAGACCAGCTGCTGCAGTTTTGTAAATCAAGTGTTTCTTGTAGCTTCTTGTTGCCTTTTTCTTTCCTATTAATCCACCAAATGTTTTCAATAGGCGACAGGTCTGAACTGCAGACAGGCCAGTTTTTCACCCTGGCTCTCTTGCAACAGAGCCGTGCTGTGTACTCCGTGCAGAATGGGGTCTGGCATTGTCTTGCAAAAATAAATAAGGCCTTTCCTGACAGCAAGACAACAAGCCGAACGGTCCCTCTCCTCTTTAGTCTGGTTAGAGCAGCGCGCATGAATTCAAGCATGAATTTAAAATTTGATACATAAGACCACAGACAGCTTTCCACTTCACCTCAGTCCATCTTACACGAACAGAGGAGGCAGCAGCATTTCTGCATCATGTTTTTTTTTCTGTGCCAGTCAGTTTGGTTTTTTCAGTGCTGTCCTTTGTGTGTAGGGATTTCTCCAAATATTATGTTCACTAACATTATGTACTTCAAATGATGAATTATTCTAAAAAATTGGTGATCTATTTTACATCAAAGTGTTTTTACTCCTATTCAGTTTAGTTCAACTGAGTTATATTTATATGGCGCCAAATCACAACAACAGTCACCTTAAGGAACTTCATATCATAAGGTGAAGACCCTACAATAATACACAGAAGACAATCAGATGACCCCCTATGAGCAAGCACTTGGTGAGAGTGGGAAGGAAAAGCTTCCTTTAAACCAGAAGAAACCTCAAGCAGAACCAGGTTCAGGGAGGGGCAGCCATCAGGTGTAACCGGTTGGGGGATGGGGACAGGACAAAAGACACGCTGTGGAGCTGGACATCAATAATAACTAATGATTAAATGCAGAGGGTTAGCAGTGCGTTAACCAGATATTAACAGTGCAGTAAAAGAAGTGAGTGACAAAGAAACACTCGATGCATCATGGGACTCCACCAGCAACCTAGATCTATGGTAGCATATCTAAGGGATCCTTCAGAGTCACCTCATTCATCCCTAACGATATGCTTTATCAGTAATGAAAGTTT
Organism: Hemichromis elongatus; assembly: GCA_015108515.1. Taxonomy (NCBI): domain Eukaryota; kingdom Metazoa; phylum Chordata; class Actinopteri; order Cichliformes; family Cichlidae; genus Hemichromis; species Hemichromis elongatus. The sequence goes on from VUQR01024431.1 coordinate 16,236, forward strand.
TAAGCCTAATCTTAGAAGAAGAGAGGGTGTCTGTCTCTTGAATCCAAACTGGGAGCTGGGCCCTGAAAGCTTAAGGCTCTGCCTCCCGTTCTACGTTTAAATATCCTGGAGACCACAAGTGAGCCAGTGGTCTGAAAGTGAAGTGCTTTATTGGGATGATACAGTACTATGACGTGTTTAGGATAAGATGGGGCCTGGTTATTCAAGACCGTGTATGAGAAGAAAAGGACTTTAAATTCAATTCCAGATTTAACAGGGAGCCAAGCCGAGCAAGAAATCAAAAGGCATTTTTGATGGCTCTGCCTCTGGAGTTATATCACTGACACTTTTTAAGTTGACCTGACTGTTTGTGAGATGTTGCACCTGCAAGATGTACATTTAGGAACAATAGGAATTGAACTGCATAGTGACAGACCATGTAATGTAATATATTACATTAAATCTATTGTTTAATGTGATATATGTTATTCAAGATATGACATGTTTTCTAGTTTTTTGGATGACACTGAAATCTGGAAATCTTTAAATCTGTAATAGTGGTTTCTTTTCCTTTAATAATGGTGGTACATTTCTGAGCTAAAAGATGAACAGAACTGTGCAGGATGTTGTTTCAGAGGGCTGTAAGCAAAATCACTGTACTGTATATAATAGTTAAGCCTGAGAAGTCACTGGACACCCCATAATTTATTACAGAGTGCATTAGGGAGGTTTCTGACGACACGTAATAGCGCAGTTTTTCTTTTCTTTTTTCTTTCTTCATAAAGGCGTCTGCTCTCATGGCAAAAAAAAAAAAAGCTGCCAGGGAACCTCGCTTGGATTTGCTGACAACAACATTTTGTGAAAAATCTGCTGCCACTTGTGACGGCTTGTACAGGCGGAGGACCTTGATGTGATTGAGTGGATAGAGCAGGCGCATTAGAGAAGTGATCCCAGCGCGAGGTGTCACAGAGAGGAATGCGGTTTGGAATGCTTTTTATCTATAAGCTTCACAATATAAAGTAACAGGTATAAAATTGAGATCGCCTGTAAGCGTGAGAAGTGGGGGACTGTGAAGGAGCTGATATTGGTAGTCATGTGAAAACACGAGTTGAAGATAGCTGTAGAAAGTGATAAAGAGGAGCGAGGGACATCAGCAGGAGTGACCACGTGAGAAAGCTGCTGCGTATATGACAAAGGACAGGGTGGAGAAGAGCGATGGGAGGTGTTGAAATCCACTCACACTGAAGTCCCCAGTGAGACCGCCAACCTTCTGGTCAGGGTGGCCAGGCGATCAGCACCTAATGCTAATGTGGAGGTGGCAGATGTTCTCATTAGTATACTGCTTAGAAGTTGAAAATACTTACTGCACACTGCTAATGTAATGCCTAATGTAATAATATTTTATTATAATGTATTTTAATGAAGTCTAAATCTTAAGTCATCTTCAGAACAATTTATTCTATATGCACTAAGATGCTTTACGCTATGACTTGTCATTTATTCCAGAAATTTCAATAATTTATTGTATGCAGAAGCTGTTTTATACAGGATTGATGAGTCTGCCATTTCTCACTTTCTTTTTCTTTTACATTATTTAGTTTTCACGTCAAAGTAGTTTTAAAAAGTCCATACTTCCCTGAAAATCTTTAAATTACTCAGTTTTGTTGAAAAGGTAAAATTTTAAGAAAATTGGTTTACAGTCATAAGTAAACATCTGGAGTGTTTGGACTATTTGGTTTTTTAAATTTGATGCTGGAATAACCGTGTACTGTACATACAGTTAAATTGCACACTGCCACAGTGGATTTTAAATCAAGTAATTCAGATGCAGAGACAGAAGTGCAGACTTTCAGATTTAAATTGATGGCTGTAACAAAAGTATTGCTTTAACTGTTTAAGAATTGCTGCTGTTTTTATAAGTAGTCCTGATTTTAGATGGTTTCAGATAACAGACAATAAACACACAATTCCTCTCTGAAATCAAGCTCATTCAAGGTGGACCGAGGAGAAATGGAAAACTAACCATGCTGTGGTCAGAACAACCAAAAGTTTCCACATTTCAAAAAGCATCATAATGGTATACGCAGGTTTTGGATGAACATATTGCCATCCAGTAGTGTTTTTTGGAGATTTCCAGTGTTATACATGCATTGCGACAGTGTGAGTCTGTGTTAAAGTCAAAGATCCCAAAGATCAAGCAAAAATGGGGAAACGTTTGACTTTAAACCTTTAGTTCTCAAATGCTTTAGGATTGTTGTTAAAAGAAGGGGTGATGCAGCACAGTGGTGAACATGAGCCTGCCCTTAATTTTATTTTGTTACAATGACCTTTGGCAGTAAAGGAAATGTGAAGAATTAGCAACAAACGTTCCTGAAGGCATAAAAACTTACACACCTGGTGTGGTGCACTCACAAACACGGAAATGCCATTTAAGCCATGCTGCCGTCATTAGAGGTTGTATATATAACTGTAAATATCTAAAAGCATTGAATATCCTCCCCTTGTCATGAAATATTTTTCATTTTCTTTAGCTACCCCTCATTCAAATGTTGTTTTGAGCACAGTTTCTTTTCTGAAAAAATTAATTTAATGGCTTGAGGTGATTTGCTGTTTACTCTTTAATGGGTTTAATGATTTCCTGTAGTGTGCTGTGTCAACATGATGAAAGTTTCAGCTGTTTTCATTCATTTGGTTGGTTTTTCTACCCTTCATCACCCTCACGATGCTCTCTCCTTGCAGCTATTTATGGTGGACAATGCAGCTGATGACTGGAGGATAGCCATGACATACGAGCGCATCTTCTTCATCTGCCTGGAGATCCTGGTGTGCGCCATACACCCCATCCCAGGCAACTACACCTTCACCTGGACGGCACGCTTGGCCTACTCCTACGTGGCATCTAAGACAGACGCAGACGTGGACATCATCCTGTCCATCCCCATGTTCCTGCGGCTGTACCTCATCGCTCGTGTCATGCTGCTGCACAGCAAGCTCTTCACCGATGCCTCGTCCCGCAGCATCGGTGCACTCAACAAGATTAACTTTAACACGCGATTTGTGATGAAGACTCTCATGACCATCTGTCCTGGCACCGTGCTGCTGGTCTTCACCATCTCGCTATGGATAATCGCTGCATGGACAGTGAGAGCCTGCGAGAGGTGCCTGGATCACTTTTCTCATGCTATGTCGCGCTGCTCAGCATGAAACATAGATAAGGCTTAAAAATAGATAGAATACTCACTCTCTGTCTGAGCATCAAGATAGAAGGATTAACACAAGCTGTAAGAAAAGATTATGAAAGTGCAGAGTCCTGAAACGTTGGGGTTTAGGCATTACAGTAGCTAAAACCTCTTTTTTAAAAAAAGAAATAAGCAGCAGTCGTGAACTTCATTTTTTTCAGGTGCATGAAGTTTGTCAGTCTGTTATATTTATTATTCATTACAGGTACCATGATAACCAGGACATAACCAGCAACTTTCTTGGAGCCATGTGGTTAATCTCAATCACGTTTCTTACCATTGGTTATGGGGATATGGTCCCGCATACGTACTGTGGGAAAGGAGTCTGCCTCCTAACTGGCATTATGGTGAGATTATGATGCTTGTTTTTTCCATCAGCTTGTGAAACTGTTGAAAGACCCTTATTAATTATGTAAAAGCAGCCAATCTGCTGCTTATTTATCATGACTGAAAAATATTGACAGGTAAATGAACGCTGTATATTTTGTCTGGCTCCTCAGGGCGCTGGCTGCACTGCCTTGGTGGTGGCTGTGGTGGCGAAGAAACTGGAATTAACCAAAGCTGAAAAACATGTCCACAATTTTATGATGGACACCCAGCTAACAAAAAGAGTAAGTGAAAGCCCTGCAAGGTATTCGAGATGCTGTATTTCTTTACAGTCTTAACCCAATTTTTTGTTTTTTGCACACTAAGGTGAAAAACACAGCTGCGAACGTTCTCAGGGAGACGTGGCTCATCTACAAGAACACTAAACTGGTGAGGAAGATGGACCACGCCAGAGTCAGGAAGCACCAGAGAAAATTTCTCCAAGCCATTCACCAGTAGGTGCCGTGCTCTTAACCCTGACCTCGCCATTTACTTTTATCCAGCAATTTCATTTACCAGAGCATCACAAACCTGAAATCTGAATTGTTTGACACCTGTAGCAAAGTTATGTGCTCATATATTTGGAGGATCTTGTCTTTTTATAACCATGCTTCGACTTGACTGATTTCACAACTTCCTCTGCTGATGTTTGAATGTTATATATGTATATGTTTATATATACACAATGACATGTTGGAGATTCCTGTAAAGCATTTACAAGTTTTGAAAAAGGCCTAAACTACCATCATGAAAAAGAAACTCTCTGTAAAGTTCATTTTACCTCAAAATATGCAGGTTTTACAGAATTCACAGGAGTATGATATCGATTTCTCCGCCTTTTGCTGTCAGGTTGACTCTGGTGTGTCTTCTTCGCTGTGAGTCAGATGTCAGGCTGACCTCAGGGCTGACACATTTGGGTTTCTACTCCTCTAGCGGCTGCTCAGACACTCACCTGTCAGCTAGTGTTTCAGTGGGTCCCCAAGGACCCCCCAAAGTGCTATCTCACTCCAAAACAGTATTGATTTGAACCTCACCTCGCTGTTGTTTTCCTTCAGCTTACAGTGCTTACCAGCACATCCACACTGTGGCTTCTTTCATTAACTGGCAATCACCTCGGCGCTTTATTAGAATAAATAATAGCAATTACGCTGGTATATTGTTCATACTCAAGTAAAATGTCCTCTGTTTGTATGTTTGTTTTGCTTTCTGTGGTTTTATTCACACATGCATATATATATATATGAGTCTTCGTGGTCTACTGTGTGCAACTTTGCTTTGCTCATGAATCTTTTGGACACACATTTAAGTTTTAACGACATTTGGATGTTTATTGGGAAGGTAGGGAGACACAAATATACACAAACTGTCTGCTGCTGCTGCTGCAACCCACATCCAGACTTGCAGTTTAATAGCTTTCTCTCGTTGTTGCTGCTTTTCAAGTCATTATGCCCTTGCTGTTGAGTTCAGGTGATTTCGCGGCATTGATGACGGCTTTTCATGTCCACCTCCTGTTCTCTAGGACTGCTTAATAATGAAAATGGCTCAGAGCTAAAGCACAATCTATAAAGAACCAGATTCAGTGGGGAAAAGTCACGTTCGGCTCTGTGTGCATGCAACGACCACTCAGCGTGGTATCAATGTCTCCCGGTCACATCTTTGTGTTAGAGAGATTCGGTCTCGGTTATGAGGCAGAGTGTTCGCGGGGTTTGTGTGGGAGAGTTTCAAGTAGGGCCTGTAGCCTAATCGCAGGGTGTGACAGACAAACTCTGGTGTTCAATTAATATAGAACAGGAAGTGGATTAACAAGTGGAGGCTTGTAAATGGCCTACAGCAATCTTTGACATCCTCTACTGGTCAAAGTTGTAAGACAGTGAGAAAACTTTGCTTGCACATCCTTATTAGTTGGGGGGGGGGGCTAAAAACTGTCGCTAAACAGACACTTCTGGTTTGCCAGCATTAACAGGAAGATTACGACCAGAAAAGGTTCAATTACATTCAGAGAACAAAAACAGCTGCAGCCACCAGAAGCGATCCACGCACGGCGAAATGACAAACTGGTTTCAAGATGAGAGAAGTCAGAAGAAGCGGTGGCTGCTGCTCACAGGTGACAGTGTAGCAAAGAGGGTTTCAGCAGCCAGACGTGAGCAAACAGAGCTTGCCATCTGACTATGTTTATCTGATATTGTAATAATTCATTTGTCTACTTCATGTTTCCTTTTTGTTTCTGTTTTGTTTTTGTTTTTCCTCTTTGTGTCGACACAATGCAATAGAGCTCGAAAGTAAGTCTTCGCCTCTCATGTAGATACAGACCTGTTGTGTGCATGCTAACGAGAGCTTGTCCTTGAACCCAATAACTACTAAAAAAAAAAAAAAAAATTACACTCCCTCATTTGATAAGTGAAATTCATGCCTCAAAAATCTTTGCTTCACACAACCCAGTCACCTGATTATTTTACACACATGCTAAAAGTGTGTAATTCTTAGTTGCCGTGTTAGTTTGACGAAACACACAACATCACATTTTTCTTTGTCTCGTCAGATTTAAATCACTGGTACAGGCACCTTGTTAGTGAACAGACATGTGCTGCACATTGTCTACACACCCACAGATGCAGTTTAAGTGAATTTCAATTATCAATGATGGAGGGTGTTTTTCTTTCCATTTCTGCATGGATGTGATGAGACTTCTTTAATCAGAAAGCAACTGATTAAACTCCAATCAACTGTGCTTTCACCTACCGAAGGATGATGACCAGAGCGACATTAGCCTGCAGACGTGTAGGTTCTGTGATACCCCTAAAAGTCATGCGATACGCCCGAGCGGCCATGCTCGCACAGATCAGGGCTCAGGGTCATCTTTCGGCAAGTGGAACCATTGTTACGCCTGTTACGACATTTGCAGCTACATTTCCTCCATTTCCCTGTTGGATGACACAGTAGCAGAGATGCCAGTCCATTGTCGTTGTCATGGCTGGTAAACAGCATAATAGCAACAAAATGCAGCTGCCATGCAAGAAGAGTTTGGAGACACAGCAACACTGAGGTTATTTGGATGACACGTGCTAGAGGCACGTTATCACACAAGTGCTAGCCAAATGTCCTGCAGAATGTTTTAGGCCGTAACAGCTGTGAAATCAAATGTCTCCCTTTAGGGAGGCCGTCTTTTTCCATGCTTAAGGATGAAGAAGGAATCATAGTAGGGACAAAAAAGAAGAAAAAAAAAGCAGGACAGTGAGCGCTTGTTAGCTCAAAGATCATCGAATTGACCAAAGGGGGAAGTGATCTAAGAGGAAGGTCAGGGTAAAGCCTCGAAGAAATCCCGTTTGTGCTCGAGAGGCCGCAACTGTGACCAACAGTGTGAAGCTAGTCAGCAGGGACAAGGGCGACGTCGTCAGATCCATCCATTACTTTGAAGAATAATTTGCGTTTCTTTTCACCATGAGTTTAATGGAGGTCATGACAAATAAAGCAACTTGAGAGGGTAAAAAATGTGGAGCGGCACTAACTGAGATTGAAACGCTTAGCATAGCCGTTTTCCCCCGATGAACGAGAAGGGCATACAAAGTGCTTGTTCACAAAGAGAAATGCCCGTGAGCAGTGACTGATTGTGGAAAACATACTTTGAATATAAATCAGTAGGTCAGCAGACTTTCTCGCCCTCACCTCAACCTGCCCTCTGACAGCTATTGGTCATCCAATTGTGAAATGTATATTTCTAACAGGTCTCATGTCAACTGCAAAACCATGTAACCCCAAACACCTATTATCTTCCGTAATTTAGAGCAGACTACTGCTGTCTTTTCTTTATTTGTTTCATTACAGCTAGAAGAATATGAGAGTGATGTTTTGAAATTTGTTCTGCATTTGTCTGAAAGTCTTCTCTGTGTGAAGCATTATGGGGCTAAGCTGGCAGGACATTTTTGCCCCATGCCACCATTTTTTACTTTAGTGGCTTCTGTGGCACTCTCTGTTGGTCTTCGCTGCACATTTGCTCGCCTTCAGGAAACAACAAAACTGATCTGGCGTTGCACGAGAATGGGAGTTTCTCGACTAAATATCCGTCTCCCTCAAAGACTCTTGAATTTCTCCGTCTTCAGCGATCTTAAAATTTGATCCTCAATCACCACCTAAGAGTCAGACTGTATTAAGGGTGTATTATTATTTTAAGTGATTCAGGAGGAAGGGAAAAAACCCTCTTTAATATGTCAAAGCCACATGTGGTTAATACTCTGCAATGGTGCACGTTAAGCTGTTTTTCAATCCCCTGAGAAGAAGAGTTTTTTTTGTTTTTTTTTTAAAGGCTCTTCAGTAGCACAATTAAAAATGAGCTGTGAATTATTTAAGTACATTTTATGAAGTAGGCAAGTTTCAGTAATTGCAGATAGGATTTTTAGGTGATAGAAAAATGTGTGTTTTGCAGGTTATTTTAGCCCACAAGAAAAATTGAAAAATCTTTTCATTTTCTGCCAGCGATTAACAATTAAAACGATTCTTTAACTTGTCACGATAACATAAGTTTGTCTATTCTAATGGGAATATTGGAAAGTCTCAAAAGGGAAGTAGGGCCCATAGCTTCTGTTAAACTTTACCCTCTTTGTTAATACAAAACAGTATTTGATTTTTTTGGTTCTCTGAGTGACTAAATAGGAATAGTAAACAGAGAAAAGTTAGCCAGAAAGGGACTTTGCAGGAACAACAGCTGACCATTTTTTCCCTTGCTGTTGATGTTTTATAACCTCATATGTCAAGAAGACATACAGTAGGACTTGATAAATGCTGTTTACGCTGTACCCAGATATGACCCCCCCTCATTCCCTTGTGGTGTGTATTGGTTGAGTAGGACGCAGAGCTGATCTCATTCACCCCCGTGGCAGCTCCCTCTCCTCCCCCCACCCTCTCTTTCTTTGTGGTCTCCTTTCCACTTGCATGCAGCTCAACCAAGCAGACTGCCCCTCCAAACCCCTGCATTCTCTATGCATGTCCTGGGAGTGTTCTCCATGTGTATGCCTTGTGTGTGCACAAATTTACAACAACAAAAAAAAAAAGAAAAGAAAAAGACAAAATATTTCAACACTGATAGCGTTAATTTACTGGGTTCTGAATGGTCTTGTGTTCAGATTGAGAAGTGTTAAAATGGAGCAACGCAAGCTGAATGACCAAGCAAACTCACTAGTGGACCTTGCTAAGGTAAGCTAGACTAACAGTACACTGCTGCCTTTGTAGGTTTCCTCCCTCTGTGTGGCTGAATCCAATGCATGCTAGCTGACTGGTTGAATTAGTTGTGTTTTCTAATGTAAATCAAAGTCTACAGGTGTCAAATAAACAGACAGGCTTTACAATCTGTGTGTTGATTGCGGTTGACTGCACTCACCTGGAATTCAATTTGTTTGCAGTATGAAATAATAACACATCTTTATTTTGCAGTGTAAATCACTGTCCCCAGGACAAAAAAAAAAAATACTGAATGGGAGTAATAAGAAACCCGGCACAGTTTTTCCCTCTATGTATTCTCTGATGTTTGTCTCCAGATGCACTAAACAGAAGTCGACAAACCTTAGGGAAAGACCAGGCAGTGCGCCAACCTGACACAGCAGAAACAGTAACCTGGAAAGGGAGACACACTGTGATCTGATGATTCAGCCAGAAATAAAGGCAGAGAAAAAGAGGAGAGAAAAGCAGAGCACTCTGACATTCAAAAGTACACCACTGTCAAACTGGATTCAGGCCAGCGTGTCATGAAAGGTATTAGTTAATATTGCCTAATCACCTCATGCTGTAAAACAGCACCGAAACCTGCGATGTGACATTGAGTAAGGTGGCTTATGGCCAGTGTTGTACGAGTCTGCAGCCATAGGAGGGCAGTGTGGCGTCAGTCTTTTCACGCTCTCGGTGGAAAGACGGAGCTAAATAGAGCTGAACATATCTTTTTGGAAGATGCATTGCCACTGCAATGCACAGTGAAATTCCTCAGATCACAACGTATCCCCTTATTTCATTATCTCCTCCAGAGTCACTTATATAGATCCTGTTTATCCATCCAGCGTGACATAACCGATGTAACATTGGTTGAATGCAGTTTTCTTCCACAGGATTTTTTTTTTCTTTTTCATTTTTTCCAGTACATATCCTTAAATTACAAAACTGCTCACTCAAGTGGCTTTAACAACCATCTCTGCCACTCTGCTCGCTCTTCCTCCCTCATCTTCTACAGAAATTGGTTTATAATGTCTATTTGCGGTTTTACATCACAGTCCAAGTAGATGTCTATTAACCACCTGTATTCTTGCTCCATCACATACGTTCCTCGATGATCTACTAATGGTTTTCTTGTTCTCTAGCATCCATTCCGACATATTTGAGCATGTTCTCCTTTTATTTCACGGTTTGAAACTTGGAGCCTGTGCCCGGAAGCAATCATTTCTTAATTACACGAAGAAGAATAACATCTTTACAAAATAATAACTCCAAACACTTAAGCAATACATGATCGTACAGATTGCATTTAGCATTTAATTCACTGAAGAAAAATTCAAGAAGTCGTTTAGGATTAATTTGACACTAACAGCACAACCCTAACAACGGTTGTCAGGTTAAGTAGTGTCATGGCTTCCTTAGTCCTCACTGATTCGTATAAACAACCTATCCCATCATCCTCACCTCAAATCAGAAGAGGACAAGGTAAGTGATGGATGACATCGCCTCTAGGCTGCCAGGGGTTATTAGTCCTGCACTGAATAGTGCCTCAGAGACCGCCTTCCAGCAGCATCACCACCAATCCTCATCTGGAATGTGAAATGAATTTCTTAGGTTGTTGTTGACTTTTTTTGGAAGCTGGAACCTCAGAGTTTTAGAGAAGAGTATTATAGTTATATCATTTCCGTGTATTTTTTTTTCTTTTTCTTTGTGTGTTCGTTTGTTTTCTTTTGTTGTTGTTGTTTTTTTAATAGCCTGTTATGAGATGGCTGATGCATCAGAAAAGCATCATGTAAAGTCAGCAGGCACCTTTCCTGTCTCCTCAAGGTCACACACTAATGTACTCTGGGCTGCGTGAAAACATAAACTCCTGTAAACTGTCCAAATAAAATTCACCCTTCTAGATCGGTTTATGGCAGATAGTGTGCTCCCATAATGTTCCTCTGACCTTATTTTGAAGGATGGTGACGGTTTCTCTGGGTGAGACATCAGCCGTTGCAGACAAGATGGATAAAATGGCAGTATCATAATGCATTAACTTTGAGTTTGTAAAATCTGAACTGTTGTTTCAGCTGAATTTTCAAATTGATTATTAATTTTGGTCAGCTCAAGAAGCCTGAGCAGGAACATCTCACCGTGCTGTATCAAGACTGCGTTCAGCCTGACACATAAACTGAAACATCGGTGCAATCA